>VZUI01094777.1:53833-318999 GCA_013401135.1 Cettia cetti
TCCTGCATCTGTGAGGGAGATCAAGGCAGAGCCTTCTGCTGCTGCAGTGCCACCTTCTTTAAATGGAACTCCTGCATCTGTGAGGGAGATCAAGGCAGAGCTTTCTGCTGCTGCAGTGCCACCTTCTTTAAATGGAACTCCTGCATCTGTGAGGGAGATCAAGGCAGAGCCTTCTGCTGCTGCAGTGCCACCTTCTTTAAATGGAACTCCTGCATCTGTGAGGGAGATCAAGGCAGAGCTTTCTGCTGCTGCAGTGCCACCTTCTTTAAATGGAACTCCTGCATCTGTGAGGGAGATCAAGGCAGAGCCTTCTGCTGCTGCAGTGCCACCTTCTTTAAATGGAACTCCTGCATTTGTTTGACCCAGGCTTCCATTGTGCAAAAACAAAGAACTGCCAGTAGTGAGGGCATTCAGGCCTCAAAGCTGCAACATGAACAGCAGAAGCTTTGCTTGTCCCCAGTGAGTTTGAGGGGCTGAATTTGGGGAGTCAACTGCCATTGTGGTTCCCTTCATGGCATTTTGACTAAAATTTCCACATAATCTGTGCCCAATTTTCATGCTTACATAAAACCTTTTTTCCTTTCAGAAAATGCCATGGTTGAGGATGTTCCTTGTATTTGTAGTCAAGTGACTCTGATACATGAAAAGACTTAGTGGAGCACCAAAGTTTAGAAAAAAACCCCTGAGCATATACTGAAACTCTCCTTTTAAGTCTTCTTGGAAATGATGCTTTTGGCAGTCCCTATTTATACCTATGTGTCTGTACATGTATTACATACAAATGCCATCTCCCTACACGTGAACATCTGTGAACCAGATTCTGCCCCACTAGAAATGCACTGATATGATTCTTTCATGAGTTGTTTTGTTGAGTTTTGTTGTTGTTGTTTGCTTGCAGTTTTTTTGTTTTGTTTGCTTTTTTTTTCCCTCTTGACAGTACTGATATCAATTTAGTGCAATTTCATTAAATTTAGTAGAGCTTTTTTTTACTCTACTGAGAAGTGAGAGCTGACTCTTCTGTATTATGTCAGTCTAAAATGATCATACATAAGGTCAGATTTTGTCTTAAATAATTTTTTGTTTTCAGTAGTCTTTACTGAAAGATGGATATCAACCAATTTCTCCTTTCTTCTTGTTTAACACTGCCTATACTGCATATCCACAGCACCAGAACTGTTATACAGTATTTCTTTGCTGATTGCTAGCCTGACAGGGGAGCTCTTTATAAGTAACGAGTCTGTGGTTTCCTTTTATCATTTATTTTTATATATTTCATTAACAATATATTCCTACATTCTGGAAGTCTTCTTATGAGCATAAAGAAATTAAAAATATAAATTCATTTCTCCTGCAGGTCTTCATATAAATGTTATTTTTTATTAATCATCTACTGTAGTACTGATCTAAATCAGACTGATAAACCCTGAGCACAACGTCTCATTTTCACTTCATTCTGTAAATTCTGTAAATAGCCTCCATTTTTTTTCTGCCCTCTCTTCCATTTTTTTCCTCAGATGCACTTTTTCTTTCTAAATTATTTTAATTCACTTCATTTTCAGTCTGTCTTCCTTCACCACGTACTCTGTTCTTCATCATTCTGTTCTCATGCTTTTCCCCCTGTAAACTCCACTGTCATCATGGAAACCAGAGGAAAAGGGAGACACTTTTTGCTTCATCATTTTTCAACTACAATTGCCCAGAGTTCAAACCGAGAAAATTAATAACTTTGAACCTGTGTGTAGTTTTCTGCCAGGTACACAGTCTTGCAATTTCTTCTTATTTTCCTCTTATTAAGTATAGAGTAAGTAAACTTTTTACATCTGTGAAGTTTTGTAATTTCCAAAAAAACTTACCCTGTCCTGTGGAGCTTGGAGGGATGCAGTGCAGGCTCCTGGATTAAATACTCTGACAACAGAACAAAATCCCTAATCCTGCATGTCATTTAGTTGCAGTGTTTCCTGTTCAGTTCTGCCATTTGCACTTCACAAATCAAGTTATTTTCAGATGTATTTGTATTCCAAACAGGGCATGGTCTGATAGTAGTGTCATTGCCACAGAACTATTACATGCATGGATGTGTAATTGTTTTTTTCTTTTCACAGTAAAATTTATATATCAAACTGGCTGTAAAAAAACCCCACAAACCCCCAAACTATGAGGTGTTAATTTATTTTGGCAAAGTCCTAATAATTTACGTAGAACTGTAATTTATCAAAGGACCTTTATTATGAAAATAAATCCTAGTAAGGATGTCTTTGGCAGGGACTTTGCAATTAAAGATAAAACTATCCACAAAAAAATGTAACATGCAAATGTAAATGTGGATATCGAAATGGAAATTATTATATATGAAATAATAAAAAAAAAGCTTAAAGCACTGAAATTGGAAGGACAGGATAATCTCTGTCCCTGGGTTCTGAAAGAACTGGCACATGAAATTGCATGTCCAGCAGCAAGGATTTTTAATAAAGCTGCTGACTGGTAGCAGAGCACTGCTGAAAAGCAAACCTCTTGCCAGGATTTCAGAAAGGGGAGAAAAGGATAACCAGAAAACATCAGAGTGACCTCAACAATATTCAAGAATCTAGAAGGTTTTTCCTTTAAGAAAAACATCCATGTGAGTAAGGGGAGGAAAAAAAGGAAAATGGGACAAAATGGAAGCTTAAGTTTACCAAAGGTGAAGCAGGTAGAGTAAATATATCTCTATTGATTAAAACCAATCAGTAGAAAGTGATGCAGATAAGATCTATCAGGCTTCTGCAAAGAAAGTTGTGGATAAAATACTAAAGCAGGAAAGGCCCTTGGCTGTGCTAGAAGAGGAATTGTTTTCTCAAGGGAGGATATTATTGTAATTCTTGAATGATCAATACTTATTTAATATTTGCAGTAATGACTGCCACAAAAAAGTATGCTAATGAAATTCTGCAGAAAGCAAACACTGAGGGATATTACTAATACAGAAGAGGATTAAAGGCTCAAACAGGAAAGAAATAGATACTGTGACAACTGGAATAACAGAAATGGAATGAAATTTAAAAGTATATAATGTATGTATGAAAAACCAACAGCAGGAACTCAGCACTTGGAAACCAAACATGGAAGAGATGCATTAGTTGAACAGAGGCCACCTGTAAGTCACTGCTGTGAAGACATCTGTGGCAAAGCTGAACACAGTCCTAAAATATTTTAGGTTTGGTATAGCTAATAGATATATAGAAATATTAATACAACTGTACAAGGCGCTACTGAAATCTCACGTCAAACATTTATTTTTATTCTCCATGTCTGAGTGCTAGGACAGGTGGAAGTGTGCTGTAAAAATGGGAAAGCTTCTCTTTACTGAGATAATGAAAATAGTTCATCTTCTTTCCCCAGACTTATTATCAAGGCATATCATAAAATCTATAATATTCACCAGTTCACCATTTTGAATCACAAGACTGCTGGATAGATCAATGTCATGATAATGTACCCAATAAATCAACACTAAAACATGTAATTTTGGGAGGATGGCTGCCTAATTATTTTCCTTTAAAGATCCACATTACACTTAATTTACTCAACACAAATATTCATGATAATCTCTATTTTTTACAGCAAGGGAAACTCATTTAGATAAGATTTCCTAGCAATAATTATGTTTTTACTTGCTTTTTAACAATTTGTTTCTAAAAGGGTAACACTTAAAAAAAAACCACTTGGGAAAAGTGAAGATTAAGATCTGTATACTGACTGAGACTTGTCTGAATAACGACTAGTCACAAATATTTTATTTTAGTTATGATGTTGTCTAATTCTTTTATTAAAGAAAAAGAATTATTTTTCTTAATCTGTAGCTTTTGTAAAATATAGACATTGTGTCTAATTGGTGCATATATTACATTTTCTCTATCTCTGGTTAATAATTTAAAATGCAGTACAGATTTGTACAGTACAGGCATATATAGATTTTCTATTAAAGAGCAGGAAACCTTTTGGATGCCAGCCAGTAAATATTCTGTGTACATTTCTGCCAACTGCAAATAGGAGTCACTATCATTAACAATTCAAATTTAAGAATACAGTGTGCTCGAAAATACCAAATTTGTTTGGTTTTGTATGAGTCACGAGATAAAGAATGCTAAAATAAAATACAAATATTGTTAATATTTCGATAAACTTTATAGATACACACTTTATTCAGGAACATCATCTTTATGTGAATGTATTAATTCACGCTTTATTAGGTGTATGCATGTTAGTGCTTTCATTCATTTTCAGAGAAAGATAAATCTTATATTAAATATGTGAGGAAGTTTACTGTAATATTGAAAACCAGCGTGTTCCAGGTCAACATTTTCAAATTCATTATCCAGAGATAGGCATCTCTGGATAGGCATCTCTGGATAGGCATCATATATTAAGGGAATCCTGTGCAGACTGATCAGAGTGTGGAATTTGTGGGCTCAAACGGCTTTGAAGGGAAACTCACCTTCGGGAATAAGGGCATTTCTGGTGGTAGAGGCCGAGGATGGCTGAGGCAGCGCTCAGTGCACCTGGTGGATGGGACACTGCCTAACATCCACTCCCTGAGCTGGGGTTATTGCCCTGGAACGCCAAAGCAGGCATACCCACTCCTCCTGCGGGAAATGCAGCTCCTGTCCTCAGCTTAAACGTGTGATCTTGATAAGACTCCAACCCTCCAGTATTTCATTTTAAATAAAAATGTGTGTTTGCTGGCGCCGGTACATTAAAGATGAGGATACACACTGGAAAGAGACAGCTGCCGCTGTTCTGCCCAAACTGGGGATCATTAAGCGGGCTCATTGCTCACCTCCAGCCATCAGGTACCGTGGCTTCCCAGCACTGCTGGCCTTGTATTTCCCGTTGTTTCACGTGCACGGGAGAGGCTGCGGAAGCAGAGGTGTGAGAGGTGCCTCTCAGCTGTGCTCTGCATGGGTGAAGTCCCCACGTTCTGCTGCCCTTTCCTTCCCTCCCTCCCGCTGCTGTGCTGTGCTGTGGCTGCCCAAGCACGGCGCTCCCTCCGCAGGGCCCGGGGCCCGGGGGACCGGGCTGCTGCCCAGGAAAGAGCCGAACAGGGGCTGCCTGCAGCAGCCACCGCTGTGGAGGTCAGTCTGTTCAACAGCACAACCCTGCAGCTACAGGCAACCTTTTGTGACAGTTGGGTCCCACAGCTCCAGGGAAATTGAAGAGATGATTTGGTGTCTTTTTCTATTTGTTTCCTGGAGTTGATCAAACTAAACTTTCCTGACTTAAAATCAAGCTTGTTTTAGATTCAAAGGAAATACTGCTAACAACCTATTGTCTGATTCTGTTACTTCTATGCTTCGTAATAACTAATCTTGCAAATATTTACATTTATTGTGATGAAAGACAGTCTGATTTCATGATCACAAAGTATGAAATGCCAAGGAAGTGTGCCTCTTTGGTTTCCCTCTTGTTTCTGCAGTGAAAATACTTTAGTATGGCTTCACACCCATGCATGCTTATCATTGTATCTGTCAAAGCTGCTGATCTGCTACTTTCATGTCTTCTTTGTCCATAATCTCTGCTGCCACAGGTGATTTGCTGTCCACTGTTGAGTAAGTGGACTTACTTTTTAATTTGCTGCATCAAGGAGGTAGAAAAGAGGATGATGCCCTATCAATGCATTGATTTTATTTCCTATTCCACTGCTTACTTTCTATGCTGTGTTAGTGGTTGAAGTTCTGAGTGCCAGCTGAGGTAGCTCACCAACACATTTCAGGTTGGAAAGAGAAAAATACAAGTTGTCTTAACACAGCAAGGACATGTCTGTCGGGGCAAGAGAGCTTTACTCCCTCAGTTTGGAGACAGGCAGGTATCCTTTGAACTTAACTTTTTATGTTCATATTTGCAAAAGTCCTCTCCTGTGAAAATATATCTCCAATATATGTACACATACTGTATATATATCTACAAGGTTCTATTAAATTGGAAATATTATCTTGTCATTGTTCACAGAAAAAAATTATGGAAATAACAAAGAGAATGAAGGCTCCTTAAACAGCATCCTTCAGTATTCAGTAGCTGGAATGAGCTAATGCAAATTCATCACTGTTGGTGCTTGCATTCTCTACCCCACTAGAAACCAGTTTCTCTCAGACATTCAGGTTTAAGGAGCAAGCAAGAAGCTTTATCATCTCACTGGGAGTCTATCAATTCCCAGAATCATCCCCAAAGACCAGATGATGTTCAACTGGTGTGAATACCAGAAATCAATTTTAGCATGCGTGCCACAGATTAATCATCACTACTCTTGTCTGTTCTGTCTCCAAGCTAAACATTTTGATGCTAGTCCCTCATTCTATGCTGGTAAGTAACTACTACTTGGTAATTTCATTTTTTTATTGGCTTCACTGAACTATCTGTGAAGGGTCCAGGCTGAAGAGGAAGAAATTATGGCAAACAGATGGTTTTATTTATTTTGCATTGTTTAAGTTACTTCAGATATTCTGAAATGTAATTCAGATGTGAGGTGGAGAAATGCATTTAGAAAATGTGGGATATGTACCAGTGTTGACAATCACAAATGGAATCCTGCCCACAGCAAGTACACTTGATATTTGTAGTGGTCTTTCAGCTGTCTCCTGCTTTATCCATCTATTAGCATTGCTTTAGGCTTGCTGACAAGGTAATATGACAATTTCAGCACAAAATAGGTGCTAAGCAAAGATGACTCTAAACAGGCCACCTACTTACTGTGGAGAGCGTGACTGTTTCTGCATGAAATCCTTTTTTTGCTGTTTGGGAGAATTCAAATGTGATTTTCTGTTCTTTGTGTCTAAGGTAATGTGACAAGAACTATAGCTGAGGGGAAGGAGAATGAGGACTCTGGATTAGAAATGTGTTTATTTCTCTAGGCAGAAGACTGATTGACAAGATGAGTGGTATCCAGTATAAAACTCACTAAATCTGGGAGCTTACTGAAGTAAAATGCTGCTGTAACTCAGGCACCCTGCAGCTGCCATAGCACTAACCAGAGCGGACTATTCTTTGAGTTTTCAGTTACTCTTTTTCCTATTAATGCCCACAAAGGTGACCTTCTAAAGAAACAAAAGATTTCTTCTGAAGGGATAATTATTTTCTTAGACATGGAAAAATAAGCAAACAATCAGACTTCAATGATACATTGCAAACTGACTTATTTATTGCAAACTGACTGAACATCTCCCACAGGAGTTTTTTACCATGGATCTATTTTTTTCTAGATAGGGATCTTTAAACACTCTATCACTTATTTGGGAAAAGCACCCATGTGTGTGTTTATGTCTGTCTCACTCTTTTCTCCTTAATGCATTTTATTTCCTGCTTATGTGAGAGGTGTATTGATGCAGAGTAAGAACTGCTACATGTTTGGTTTCCCTGCTGGGGCTGATTTCTCTCCAGGTCCACCCCACCTTTCTTGAACTCATGAAATAACCAGATCACAGAGTTTCCAGTTTAATCACTATTTCTTTTCTCTTAAATAAAGATCTTGTTACAATAAACAAACAGCCGTGTTACTAATAAAGTCTCTGCTGTTAATATTTAAGAACTGTTACATATTAAAAAGATACTAAATTCTAAGTACTCAATATTTATTTTAGTTGTGTTTGTTAAAGAAACCAGAAGGGCTTATATAACTTTGATACATTTTAAAGACTTTAAAATATGTATAAACTCCATCCAATTTTCTCTGATCACAGCATAGAGTTTCACCTTTTTGATGCAGCAGATGAAAGTCAACAGCTAATTGTGCTCTGGTTAAAACTCTTTTAAATACAACAACAAAACAAAACAAAAAAACCCCCACACACCTCAGTGGAATTTTTGCTTGCATTGCAAAAGACAACATTTTAAAATAAAGGGATTGATGCTGAAAGAGAATGGAAAAGCTAAATCTGTTTATTTCAATTTAAAGAACTTAACTACAACCAGATTTAAGAAAGGTGTAACTCAAACACATTTCAGACATTTCAAATTTTAAGGTGGATACAATATAATAATATTGCATTGTTTCTCTGCTGCACTTTTCCTGACATTTAAGAAAAAAATGCTTACTACAGTACAATTTCACCCTGATTAGAAAAGTGGAAAAAACAGTGTACAGAAGTGACTGGAAGAAGTTTATTCGTTGTCATGAAGGCTTGCTTTGGGCAGGATCAGACAGCCTTGGGAGCTTGTCAGCAGAGAGCTGAGCCCTGCAGCTCTGTGGCAGCACTGATGGATGTGTGACAGGGGGTTTGGTACTGCAGGTCAGCCAGAGGATGTTTGAAATGCTTCCATATTTTTTGTTAAGAGCTTCTAACTATGAGGATGCTAAATATGCTAGTTCTTAAACTTATATTCTGGGACAGATGAGGGTGTGAGTTCTTCTTGGGCAGTTCTGCCTCTGCAGGTAAATCTCCACATGTGGATTCTGCCCTGACTGAGCTGTAAAAACAGTTCTACACAGTTAGAATGGAAAAGACCTGATAATAGTACTGCTATATCAATTTTCTGTATAATGATTTATGGCAGTCCATAATGCATACTTCCAAACTACAAAGATAAAAAGATAATTTTTGAATAGAGGATTTTACCTTCATATGTGATGTATTAAAAAATTGAAAGATACTCTTGATTTTTATGTATAAGAAAATGTATTTTGAACCAAGTGGAGAAATATTTATTAATAGAGATCTCAGACTGAACAAATTTCTTGATTAAGTTGCAGTTGCTCTCTGAAATGTCAGAACAATTTTCTTGCCAAAAAACTGTTACTGTATGAATATTAGTTGGAAAGTCTGAGAAGGAGGAAAAAAACCCAAACCCCAATTTTCTGCTATTCACTTTTATGGCAGTCTTTTGATTTGTTCCCTTTTAGCTAAGTAATTGTTTTTCCTCACTGTTTCATGTACAAAGCAAACTGCATACCAAAACCATACACTTTATATGATTCAGAAGTTGGAAAGGAGAAGAGATATTATTGCTATTTATTTCAATAACATAAAGTCAGCAGGTTGCCTTCCCTTCATTTTGGCAAGATATTAATTCTTATAAATGCTACTTTAATACACAAGTCTTTATACACTTTATGTTCTGCTCCCACCATATGTTACATAAAATGCTAAAGAAAACTAAGTTTTGAAGAGTCTTTATTGGGACTAGTTTTCTTTCAAATATGAACAAAGAAGAAAATTATAATAGACATGAAGCTGCAGCTACATACAAGTCTACACTTCTTTCTGGAAATGTATTTTGAAATTGTTCTATCTTCTCTCTGTTATGGTCTTACAGTGTGTAATTAGGCTAACCCAAATATATATACAAAAACATAACAGGATTGGAATAACAGAATTCTTTGAACTGCCTGCAGAAATAAGGATTTACCTCACAAGCAAAGTAAAATGTTCACTTTTCTACAAAAAGCAAGTCTAGTTATGTTTGAAACAAACTATATGGAGAGTAATAAATCCTGAATGTTTAGGTGAAAGCTGTTCAAAAGAAAAATCCACATGACTTTGAAAGATATGGTTTAATTCGTGAAGAAACTGGTACAGCCCATGGCTGGCACACCATTTTAGAAAGAGAAGAGATAAATTTCTGTGTATTTGAGTAAATGTCTTGAAGAATAGGGTTATGTGACTTAGAATAGAAAATTACTGGAGAAAATAAATGTAGCCTACCTTTCTCCCCCTCTGCTCAAGTATCCAAATGAACACAGATTGGGTATCTATGAAAAGATATAATTACAGTTTTTTAAAATGTGTCATCCATCTCCTTTCATTCTACAGCTAAATTAGCACATCCCAAGCATACAGTAAAAATATGGAGTATAAAATTAGGAATATTTTATCTATCTATATTCAAAACAGAGTCAATGTTTAGAATGAGTATGGGGAGATCAAGGCCTTGGCACACAAAAGCAGCACTTCAGGAGTGCATTGAAGAGCAGCTTCTACTGAAGGCACACCAAGCAAGTGCTTTTCTGAACGGGGCAGGAATGGTAACACAAACACGCCCGTGCACATGGAGCTGGCTCTCCACACCAGGCTTTAGAAGCCACCGGGGAAAACCAGCTGCAAGTGGGCACAGGGAGCTGCTGGCACTCCCGTGAGAGCAGCCACAGCATCTCTGACTGTACCTGGTGCAAAGGCACAGCTGAGGGTCCCCCCAGAGAGCAGCAGCTGCCAAAGGCTCAGCCTGTGACTGGGACAGGGAAATCTGCAGGCTGGGATTGGCGCCGAGGGGTTGAGGGATTGAGTGCATTTGAGGATTTGGGCCTGAATTGCTTTCAAGAGCAAGTCTGGGCTCCTGTGCTGGTATTGCACTTACAAAACATCTCTCCAAAAGACAAAATCCTACTGGAAACCTGCAAGACTTAGGTGCAAAGTCCTACTGGGTCTTTTGCAAAGCGAGAAGCCTGAAATCTCAGCTGAGCTTTGGTGGGCACAGGGGCTGGCTGCTCACTGCAAACAAGGCTTGTTGCCAAACCACACTGTTGCCAAATCCCTAAGGGGCCAGCTCTGCTGGGGCCTCACCCCCCGAGGTGTTGAAGGGTGCCCCAGGCTCTGCAGGATTATTTGCAGCAAGGGAAGGGCTTCTGCCAGGTTCTGTTGAACAAGCTCAATTGAAGTTGGAATTGTTTCATAGCAAGCAGATAGATGATACCTGATTCTCTTGAAACTTAGGAAGCTTCACTACTACCTGGTGATTAATTTTTATGACAATCTCTTTAACACAGAAGTTATTACTACCTTAAGATTTCAAAACAGCTATTGTATAGGTGAGAAAATTCAGCAGTGTTGTGCCTTACCTTGCAAAGTGGGGAGTTTTCTCCTGAAATGGGTTACTGTGTAAACCATGGGTTTGCAGCTGCCAGCAGTAACAAATAACAAGTACTTTCAAAGCAACACTAGAATTCCATATTTCTAATTGTAAGCCTATCTTTGTTTCCAGAGCATAAGGAATCCGAGAAAAGGAGACAGGTCTTTGGAATGACGTGCTTTCCACCTTTGTCTTAGAACCTTCTTTTGAAAAACAGAATGATGAAAGTGTTCTTTTTCTGCTGAGGCAGTCACTCCTCCTCAAGAGAAGCGTGCTGCAAATTGGTAACAAAACGGGACTGTAGATCCGTGCATATTAAAAGCGAATGCATGAGGGGGTATGAAAGTGGGTGCAGATGTTAAAGTGCAAAAGGAAAAATTATCTTCTAGGGCACTAGGTAAGGGACAGAGCAATGCTGTCCGTGCACGCTGGGCGCATACGAACCCCCCATCCCCACGAGCACCAGCACCGGACAATGTACCCGCCCGTGGGGCCCGTCCCCCGCAGCTCCTGCAGGCTCAGCCCCCACGGCTCTGTTCGGCTCCTGCCCGCACCAAAGAGCCGCAGGGGGTGCCCGGGGAAGCCGTAGCGGGCGCACGGCAGGGAGGCCGCGGGGCCCGGGGCGGTCCCCACCCGCTGACATGGGCTCTCCTGCTCGCCGGCACGGGTTGTTACATGTCGGACAGCTTCCCTGCCTTATATAACAGCACAGAGGAGGGGGGTTGCCTGGCTGGGGTGCCATGGAGGCGGCCGAGGCCGCGGCGAAGGCGCTGCGGGCACCCAAGTGCTCCCGCTGCCGCAACCACGGCTTCGTGGTGCCCGTCAAGGGCCACGCCGGCCACTGCCGCTGGAAGCTGTGCCTGTGCGAGAAGTGCTCGCTCATCAGCGAGCGGCAGAAGATCATGGCAGCCCAGAAGGCGCTGAGGCAGCAGGAGACGGAGCCGCCGGCCAGGGCAGGTGCGGAGCCCGTTCCGTCGGGCGAGGGCCGTGGGGCGGCAGCCCGGGAGGACGGTGCCCCCGAGCCCTGCAGCCACGAGAGGAAGAAGAGCAGCCAGCCCGACAGCGGCTGCAAGGGCACGGCGTGCTGGGGGCCTCCGCCACCGCCCTTCAGGGACGACGGTAAGGACCTCTCCCCAAAGCCGCTTTCCAGCATCTTCCTCTGTTCTCCTCCCCCTGTCAAACGTGCAGCTTGTGCATGTCGCTGACTGCTCAGCTCCGGCTGCCCGGAGAGGCGCTCCTGCTGCCAGTCCCGCTTTCCTCCCCCGCAGGGCGCTGGGCTGGCATGCCGGCTGCAGCCTCAGCCCGTTCCTTGGCAGCTCCGCAGCGCCGGGCGGGAACGACGTGCTCGGCCTCGCCGCCCCTTGCGAGCTCGAAGCCAGTTATGCAAAGTGGCTTTTCACTGAGAGAGAAATGAATCTGGGAGTGCAACCAAACTGGGTCTGCTCCCCATGTTTCTCTGGAGTGCTGTCACAGTGTTTATAAAGTCACAGGCACGAAATTCCAGCAACAAAAATGCTAAAACGCTCAGCGATGGCATGTAAATAGGTGAGGTACTGGTGCAGCTGTCTGAAGTAAGCATTTTATGCTAGCACTGTAAAAGAAAAAGACCTTTTTGCCGTAATTCATATCTGTAGCAAAAACTAAATTTGGCTGGCATGAAAATGTAAAAGTGCATTTGGTATTTAAGAGCAGGGCATAAACATCTCCGGTGGAGCACTTGTTTGGTCTGCCATCTCTTAAATTGTTTCCTTTAATAATCTTTCACATGAATTGTCTAGTTTATTATAGTAACTCCATTCTATTACTATAAAAATGTTGCAGAAATTCTTACTGACTGCAGTAGTCATGAATCTGAGCCTCTGGAAGAGCTGGTAGCCTGCAAGACAAAATGTTGTCCTGAGAAGTCCAGGGAAAAGATTTATTTTGGACATCTGTAGTCCCTAGAGAATACTGTCAATAACTTCCCTTTTTTTACTTTGTTTTGGAATAAAAATATGTTTATAGATGACGGTAGCTATACAGATGTCTTCCAGTCCTTCCCTTAGTATTTCCAACCTGCTGAACAACTTCAAAAAAAGATTAGCACAAATTATAGTATTCCAGAAGTAAACCTTTCAAAGGAAATTCTTTGCCTTCTCTGCCAGTCGGAGGATGGGCAGACAAGAAGGACCCTATTTACATTCAAACAGCCGCTCTACTTCTTTTCCTAAGACTTCAGAGAGGCCATATAAGATTCAAGATGCAAGATTAAAAGTTAAGTAACTGATTTATGCTTCTAAAGTTGTTTGTGTATGACAGTAAACCTGAACGTGCTGTAAATTAACATAAGAAGTGACAGATAGGACTGCATTATTAGTACACTATAAAGTTAGAACTCTGCTATTTCTGTGGAATTTTAAGTACCACTAGAGTCAAAATTTAAGGTAGTTCGTTTTGCTCTTGCTGATGTACTTAAAGAATGAGATTCTGCAGCCAGGGCTTTACAAATGACAAACTTTACACCACACATGACAGAAAAGAATGCAAAATAATTGCATTACAGTGTCATCTGCTCTACCTTTCCTTAGTTCCTGAAAAAATCACAAAATCAATTCATGGGGAGCTAAACATGAAACCAAAGGACCAGATTCTCCTGTGTGAGAATGGAATCTGTTCCTGCACCTACTTCTACATAACTCCATAAAAGTACATGGATAATTTTATTTGTTCCTTTCTCATTCTCTCCTAGCTCACCCTGTTTTTCCTCCTGAATACGCCGTCAACCCAGAATACCTGGAGAGAGAAATGCCAAAAGTGTACCCTGGCTGTGCTGGGGTATACCCTTACCACCCGTTTTCCCTGGGATTTGCCATCAATGAGTCGAGCAGTGGGGAAGCAGCCTCGCCCCCAGGGATAGCACTGCAGAGAGGATTCCGGCACATTCCTGGCAGCTATGTGCCAGGGAATGCAACCCCTGTGCCGGTGAGGAGCACGCTTTTAATTCCCTGTGCTAGTACTGCTTTATTTTAGCTGCCTTCTCTCTGTTGAAGTAACCATGAAGAGTCATCCTCCTTATCTTCATAGCATTTTGATACATTACACTGAAGAAGACGTAAGCAAATGATGTTAATAATCTGACCTGCTTTGGGTAGGAAAGCAGAGTGATCTGCCTCAAGATGATAAACAATAGATTATGCTTGTATAGAATTTCCCTGGCATGTTTTAAGGGTTACTGAGAAAGAAGATGGCTGCTCCTGGTTTAAACCAACTACTCCAGTGAGATGCTAGAACAGCTGACAAGAATTTAATAGGTCAGTTTAGTTCTGACATGGTCTGAGAAGTTCTTGCTTCTCAGTTGCAGCATGTAACCCTGTGCACAGGCTTTCCACATGCCAGTATGTGCACTGACATGGCAGCATATGGACAAAACTCTGAAATGCTCTGATAATGCAGCTGTATCCTGGAGAGAGTCTTTAGATGGAAGGTGATCTGCTTCATGTGTTTCCACAGGTTCCAGATGGAGCTGGAGATTTCCCTCAAGGATGCTACACTCCTCTGCATCAGTTCATCCCACCACGTTTTCTGACAGGGTTTCATTACATCCCAGCTCCAGTTTCACTGAACATCCTGGCTGAAACAACCAAGGAAGTACATGGTAAGAAGCATGAGATAGTCACTATTAACCTAGTCTCAATATCTAAGCACAGAGATGGACACCCACGAGACCCTGATCCCAGCTAGTTTTGACCTCTGTGACTGAAGCCAGGCCTGGAGTCCTGACTCCTGGGGCAGACTGTACAGCTCTGGGAAGGGCTGAGCCAGGGAGGCAGCCTGGCATGCCTGGGCTTTCCAGCTGACAAGCACCTCAATCTCAGGCAGACCTCAAAGGCCCCAGGACTCAGAGCTATTCCACAAAATGATCTCTTGGTGTTCTCAAAAGGAAAGTATTTCTCTACATAGCTAGTTTGCAGGGCATATCTTAAAAATTATTTGGCTGTATTTCAATTTACACAAATTATTAGAAAATTAAGCAGACTATCACTTACCATGAATAATATGAAATTTCTTGCTCATCTGAAAATCTTAGATTTTAATTGCTGGAAAAGAAAGATGGAATCTTTAAAATCTGTAACTGATTCCCACAGGATTTTAAATTTCTATCATAGAGTAAGTCTTTTTGCCCCTCTATTTTAGGTCTGTTTCATGTACTGTGCCTACATGTGGACATATTTGTGATCATATTCACAATATATTTTTCATTTGGCTGCAGCTAAGCTGTGACCACAAGAGGGTAGAGCAGCTCAGAGAATTAACCACTAATACTGGATGTGCAAATAGCCAGTTTGGGTTTTTTTAATTTTTAAAAATAAATAAATACAACTTTCTTTCTCTTCTTGAACATGAGAACAAAAAAATCATTAAGCTGTTCATGAAATAGTTTACAATAATCACCCACTGAAAAAATCAAGAGGAAGGAGAAATAAGTAGAATGATCTCAACTGAACTGAAAAGATGGTGGTGGTGGTGATGTGGGACAAAATACAAATTGGGGTTTTTTGGCCTGATTTCTCAACAACATAAGGCTCATACAGCCTCATTTTCTGTTAATGTCAGTCCTCTCATAACTCTTCAACCCATTAGCTATTTTCAGCCAAACATATCTGTTGTGATCACATGCCTACACCATATTGATGTGCAAGGGAAGCAGATGCTGCCCACTGAAGCATTTGCTTGCAGCCACATGGTGGTGTTGGGCTGGCTGTCACCCTGCACTCCGTCCCTGAGTGGGGAGTGTGTCCCTGGGGCCAGCCACCAGTCAGCCCAGCAGTGGGGACACATCCCCCAGCACTCTGGGCATCCCTGCTCCTTGCCTGGCTGGAAAGCCAAAGAAAAGGAAGCAGGAGATGTGGTGGACAAGGGAAACGTGGAGAATGTGGCGGTGTGGGGTGTCCAGACATTGTAGAAATGTAAAGTTATTTTAGGATCCTGATAAAGGCAGCGTGTAGGAGATACTGGTGTGCTGGAGGTGAAGTAATACAGGCTGAGTTTGAGGGGAAGACAGGAAAACAAGGGCTAGCCTGCAAATCAGGAAGTGTGTGCGAGGATTAATGGGCTTTGTGATTTGGAAGGGACAAAGATCTGGGGGTGTTGCAGTAGCTGAGCTGTAGGGAGCTGTAGCTTTTCTGTTGGACTCTGAGGGAACGGGAAGGAACTGGGAGTTGCACACAAACATGGGGGACATGGAGTGAAGTTACAGTATTGTGTGAGGAAACAGAGGCAGTCCAGTCCTGCATTGTAGGGTGAAATTGTACTGGCCAAAAACTGATGAAAGCAGGCAACTGGATAGGGAATAAACACCAGTAGAGCAGCCTCCCCCAGGGAGCAAAATGCTATCTAAGGACCTCAGCCCTTAACACACACCAGGAAAATCTCAGCCCAGGCACAGCGCCACAGGAAACAATGCATCATGGATTGTGTTGCTCAGAGAACAATCCAGTCTCCTTAGTGCCATGGAGAAAGTAGAAATTAATTCCACTGCATAGCATTTGTGCTCCAGGATATGTAGGAATCTGCAACTGTAACCCAGTGAGGGGGGATAATTCTGCATGAGGTCATACAAAATAGCCTGGCAGCAGAAGATGCAAATGTAAAGGGAAGAGTGAAACGAATAAATTCTTTCTGGAATTCAAGATGCTTGAAAAAAGAGAACAGCTATCATGTGAAGTGCATAAGGATGTGTTAGGATTGCATAATGTCTTTTTTTTTTTCAAAATGGAACTGACTCCAACCTGCAGTTAAACTTGGGAAAATCCTTTCTCCAGAAATCCCCAGAACTGAGGTGAAATGGGCTTTCTGGCAAAACTGTTAAAGGACGATGGATATAGGAAACCCTAGCAGGGTGACAGCTGATGAGGAGAATTGTCTGTGATGTTTGTCCAGAAGGAAATCTCAGATAAAAACAAAAAATGAAACAATCCAAGGCTTACCTGTAAAAGGTGCTCCTAGGGAAGAAGATGCTTCCAGAAAGAGTTGTGTTAATGAGGCTAGTTCAGTTTACAGGGGTGGTGTGAAGTACAGACATGTTGTTACACAATTCCATGCAGTATTGACTGGTCGTGTTACAGAGATTTGACAAAATAAACACAAGATATGTCCAATGAAACAGCCATTACAGCATGTGATGGTAGACTGGTTGCAAATGGTTGACTTCCTAAAAAAACAAGCCACAAAAAACCAAAACCCAGGTTGCCTGTGAGGAGATGAGGGAGTTTTTCATGCAACTGCCAAGTAAATACTTTATAAAATAAAAAATCCCTAGCTGGATTTGAAAAAGGGATTATGAATCAGCCTGTCAAGGCCTTTGAGAATTGGCAGGCGTGTTAAAAAGGCATGGCATAGGTTCACTGTGGGTAAGTGGGCAGAAGTGTCTGCCTCATACTTCTATTCCAGTGCAGCTTCAAATGTGAAAATGTGATTGATTTCAGGTGTAACAAGAACTGAAACAAAGCGTTTGGGGTTTTTGCTTCTTCGTGTTTAACTCTGCCATTTTCCTATTCTTCATTTTAGCTACTGAAGCTGACAGTGAGGATTCAGGGGTGGTTCATGAACGTGGCCAACCTCCCTCTTCCCTAGAATAAACAAGAAGAGACCAATCTGTGTATTACACACAATAAATGGGCTGGAGAAGAGCTGAGAGCAGGCAGCATTGTTTTCATTTCTGAGTGTTAGTTAATGAGAGTAGAGTGATACTTAATCACCAAGCAGTCACAACAGCTAGAAGGGGATTAGTCCCCTGCCTCGCTTTATGATCAATGTTGGAGCTACCAGGCTCACAGCTCTGCCTCCCAAGCACTACAAAGCCCATGTTCCTAAAAGGTTTTCCAGTGGAAGCAAAAGGTGATTATGACTCCAAATTTGTTCCTCTGCTGAGGTTACCTGGCTCCCAGACCATGGTCTCTGAGCCACGTGCATTCTGCAGCATTTTCATGTTCATGACAGTAGTCAGAAAGATGTTGTTTGTATCAGTTTGCTGTAAAGGAAATCTGGTTCTGAATGTTACAGAGAGTTAAATGATGTGGAGCCTAAAGACTGTGTGAGAGAGGGTGTGAAGGCAGCCTGGGTTGCTGATGCACTTGGCTGCCTAAGAACGTGATTGAGCAGGGGAAGGGAAGGGTGGCTGCTGGTCTGGAAGGGCCTGGCAGGAATGTGTGGAAAGGCCTGGTGCCTCCACATTGTTTCTGGGTCCTTTAGGGCACCTTCTGTGTAGACTGGGGACAAAGTTACTTGAAATCACCTCTTGTCACACAGGCTTCACATCTGACATTTTGAATGTCCTTGATGATTTATACATGATTTCAGTGTTGTTTAACTTGTGACAGCTGAAGCTGAGCAGTGCTGTTTGTTTCTAAAGGGCTCCTGTAGACAGCTTTACATGTGTGTACTGGAAATGCTCTGTGGCATAGCCAAGGTGTGGAGAGATTTGCCCAGGACAAAACACCAGTTATAATAATAATAAATTAGTCAAATCCATCCATACTATGATTGTCAATTATAATCTTTAATTAAAAATGAATGGTATATTCTTCTACTGTTTTGCCTGGATGAATTTTGTATCAAGTGGATCAGCTGTTAATGTTTGAATAATTGGGGTGGGACTTTTGTATAATTAAAAAAAAAAAGATACATTAAACTGTTGTTATGGTTTGATGTGTGTCTGCATGTAATTTTTCCAGCCAAATGTCACATGTTGCCTTGAACAGCTCTGTGTAACAGATTTGCCTGGAGAGAGATTTAGGCCTCCGTTTTTTTTTCCTATGTCTGTCTGCTTCTGTAGAGGTGAGCACAGTAAAATAAACAGCCTTCTTTTCTCATACTTGTATTAATAACTCCTTGCTCGATGCAAGAAGTAAAGAAGTTCTGCTAAGCTGAACATTTATCTTTTGTTTAATGTGGTAGATGATCTGCAGGAATGCTTTGCAGTGTGGTGGTTTGGGGCAAAAGTGAAAGTGGCAAATTTAGAACTGCCAAGAGAAAAAACCAGAAAAACTCATTTATCTATAGCAAAAAATATGATGTACAACTTGTTATATTTTAGATTTACAATAGGATCTTTGCTCCCAGGAGTGTTCCAGAACTTCTGTCTGCTTGGAAAGCTCTGGCTACCTCTTTCTTTTCAAAATAAAATAACCTACAAATAGAAATACCAGCAGTGCCCACAAAGCAGGTTCCTCTGTGGATGGAGGGTTTGGTTTTTATAACATAATGATTTAAGAGAATAGTAATGTTCAGGATGAATAATTGAACCAGCTCCTTCCCAGATACTCTTTTGAAGTCATATTCAGTGTTGTATTACTCCTTAAATCTCAAAGCAAGGTGGATTCCAGCCCATTTCACTGACTGTAATGCACAGGCACTGCAGATACACTGCACATACAGCACTGTTTGCTCTCTGTTTTACTGGGCCAGTAACTGCTTCCACATTGCCATGTCAAACTCCTTATTTTCCTTTTTCTCTTTCTGAGCTATCATCAAGTGAACCAGCGCCCTTACTTTGGCTGTCTGAAGGATGGTCTGACACCCCATGAGGGACTCCCTTGCTGCATTGCTGCAGATAAATGGGCATCTCCAGAGGGAAGTAGTGATTTTAAGGAACAGCCTGAGAAAGGCAACTAAACTGAAAAGATGGAGAGGTGGATTACTGGGGGAGTCTAAAAATAGAGTCTTCAGTTTTAGAACATGTCAGGTGTGGCAGAGCAGCTGTAAAACCATTACCAAACCTCACTATATTCATCTGAAGTACAAGAAGGTGACTGAGGCAAGAGGTCAGCTGGTTTTCACAGAATCCCAGAACCACGGGGCTGGAAGAGACCTTGGAGATGGAGTCCAACCCATGCCCTAACACCCCAACTAAACCATGGCACAGAGTGCCACATCCACTCTTGTTTTAAACACATCCAGGGATGGTGACTCCGTCATGTCCCCAGGCAGATGATTCCAGTAATTTATCACTCTTTCAGTCTAAATTTCCCTTGGCACAGCTTAAGACTGTGTGTCCTACAGCTGTAGGAAAACAGTGACTCCAATCCTGCTTAATATGCTTAATCCTGTCATCAGTCAAACTCTGTGTGGTATCATTTCAGACTTGTACATTTCAGGAAACTTGTCCCCAAGTTCGTGCACCTGCCTAGAAATATAAATGACTTGATAAGAGAATTGAAAGTGGGTAACGCTGGAGCTGACAGGATGAAGTATCTTATGTAAATAGTTCAAGGCTTCATTCTTCCACTTTGTGGTCAGCTTGTCCTTTTTAACCAAGGAAAAAAACATTCCTTGACAACTGGCGTTGTCATACTGTGCACTTAAGGACTTCAAAGTGAGTAATTTTAATTCCAAACTTAGTGCCAACCAGTGTTTCCAATAATTAAACTCTGTGATCTCTTCTGACTCCATTTATTTAAATAAATGACTTAGGGATAATGAAATCAGTTTGGATTGTAATGGAATGATTTGGATTAGACAAGTCACTCAGAGGTTGTTCCAGCCTAAATCATCCCAGAATTTTATTGTTTTTTATTAAGGCTGAAGCCACACAGACTTTGGTTGAATTAATAGAATTTGTGAAGGAAAAGGAAAGGATTCTTTTTGCTTCTGAAATCTTTCTGCATGCAAACTGCTACTGGTTGCAGTAGGAAATCTGCATATATGCAGTTGTCATCATCACTATTTTCAGATTTCTGAGGATTCTCTCCCTTGAGCTGAACTTCTGAAGGTGTGATTCCTAACACCTGACACATCTGTCAATTCTCTGTCCTTGCTGCAAGTCCCTGGTTCCTCACAGAGCCACAAGCTCTTGTTTGTTCCTTGAAGGAGAAAACCTGGAATTAGGAGCCAGCTCTTTAACATTTACTACCACCACTAATTTCATTACAGTATGTGGAATTCCTTGTGAGGGTAGAGAGTGGACAGCATTGGTTGGGTATGCAAGTTTAGGATCCAGATTTTATACAGAGGTGTCTGTGACACTTAAAACCCTAGATTATTGTAGATCTGTGGTTTGTTTTTTTTTTTTTCTTTTTTCTTTTTTTTCTTTTTTGGGTAGGAGCTCTGGAAAAATGAAAACAAACCCAAGAGATTCTAGAAGGATAGTATAATATGTCCATTCTGCAAACATATGTAGGATTCATCTGTCATTTCCCTGCAGCAGACTGCTCAGTGTTAACACTCTCGGGCTGGTGGCTTCTACATCTGGACTGAAGCAGGTTTTCATATGACAA
The DNA here is from genome assembly GCA_013401135.1 of Cettia cetti. Taxonomy (NCBI): domain Eukaryota; kingdom Metazoa; phylum Chordata; class Aves; order Passeriformes; family Sylviidae; genus Cettia; species Cettia cetti. The sequence goes on from VZUI01094777.1 coordinate 74,896, forward strand.
TAATTTTATTGCTCCTAGGGTTTATTTTTTTCTTCTTGGAATGAGATGCACCCAGTTGGAAACCTCTGAATCCACTGCAAGACTATAGCTGTTTTTTCCACATTAATGAGTAATTAATTTTGAATTGCAATCCAAAGAAATATTTAATTGCTTACCAATAAAGTCACCTTGCAGCAAAGAAAAATCTCCTTCCCCTTAAAAAAATAGTTTTCATGACAGAAAAATTCTTTACGATGTGAAACGTAACTATTTTAGAACAGTGAAAACTTTAATTAAACCATTCTTACAGGCAAGTGGGTCTGCTTTTCCCATTTTTTTGCCCAATATTTTACTACTGCAACATTAGCATTAGTCACAGAGTTATGTCTCTGCTTAGCTTGCCAGAATGTAAGGAAGAAATCCAAATGTAAAGAGAGCTTTTGTGGAAACCGTTCCTGAACTCAGAGAGGGACTGCCTGCCTGCTTTACTGCAGCCCAGAGAGCTCCACATCTGCAGATACCCAGGCAGTGACGTGTCCACACACCCACCTGGTGCATTTGACTTTTCCATATATCCTTACAGGTACAGCTTATCACACACCAGCTTGGCTTCAACAGCTCTGAAAGAGCCCCCACAAAAAGCAGATATATTTTGGCATTACTTTTGATTACAGTAGGTAACATTTTTCTCCTTTCTTCTTGCTGGTTCTTTGGATATTGTCCCCAGCCAGGCAACATTAGTGATGACCTTGCTGCTGATTCCATGGGAATTCCTATGGATCTAGTTGTGATTTCACAGGTTTTTGTTTTATTTTACACAACTGCCTTCAGTAGAGGCATTTCTGGTTTCATTTAATAATTACTGTCAGGGTTTTATAGTCTTACTGGTACAAGGGACTCAGAAGTGCTCAAGCTATATAAGCTACAGCAAATACAAAACATTTCTCTTTACAAACTTTTTCTTTTTTTCCAGAAAATGTGGTTTAAATAACAGTCATATACATACTTCCCTGGGAGAACCTTTTTTTTTTTTTTCCAAAAGGCTCTGTTTTCCATTAAGAAATATATTCTTTTGATCAAGGTGCAAACCGACTGTTTCTCATGCTCTTCCAACAGTAAATATACACTTAAATTCCAGAAATTCAAAAGCCTCGTGTACCTGCAGATGGGCGATTTTTTACATCCCCTTCCTCGTGCAGCGCCTCACGTTGTGAAATGTCCCTTTGGTTCCCGACGTTCCTCGGTCCTGGGAATACAAATCCTTCCTGCCTGGGTCCAAAGGCCCTTCAGAGGCTGCAGACCTCAGTGCCCGGAGCTTTCCCGGGATGGGCAGGGCCCGCACCCGCCTGGCTCACCTTCCTCGCTGGCCCAGCCGGCTGCTGCGCTTTGTTTTCTCCTCGAAACACCTCAGGGTATTTTTTCATGGCCGGTGCAACAAATGAATCAGACAGCCAAACCTCCAAAAAAAATAATTAAGAGGAATAACACCTGGCGTACTCCAAGGGAACGCTGTGGAGGGAGCTGGAAAATCAGAATCTTGATTCGTTTCCTTGGAGTTTTGGGAGCGATTTACGGAGAAGGGGGCGGCCCCCGCTAGGGGGCGCTGGCGGAGCCGCGGCCATGGCGCTCCCGGGAGGGAACGGCCGCTCCCCGCGCTCCCTGCGGGGGCCGGGCCCCGCCTGGGCTCTGCGGCGGGGGACTGCTGTCACCCCTCTGGGCAAACAGGTACAGCCCCGGGGCTTCACTCCTGAGCCCCATGGAGTTTTGCTGCCGCGGTAGTCAGACCTGGTGCGGAATTCCTCAGTGTGGGCAGAGGTTTGGGTAGAGCCCCGCGACGGCTCCGTGGGTTCGCAGCCTGCCCTGCCCTGCCGTGGGCTCCGCTGCGCAGAGCGGGGCGCTGCCCGCTCCGAGGCTGGGGCCTGTCCCTGCATGGGCCAGGCCCTCCAGGACTGCACTCCATGGAGCTTGTGGGCACCTTCCAGTTCGGAATGTTCCGTGGTTCTACAGCCTTGGCGCTGCGGAGAGGAAGATTTCCTTGGAGGAGGTTATCTGCTGGTCCCTTGGTGTTTGTTAACCAGTGCAAACAGCCCTCTGACAGTGCCCTGAGGAAGGGATGCAGCCAGGCCAAGCTAGTGATGGTGGCAGGATGGCAGTGAGTGATAACTACAGCTAAAACCAAGTTTTGGAAAGCATTTATGGTATTGACTTTCACAGTATAAATCAAGCCCAAAAGACATTACCTATAATTGATACAGCTTTACATTTGACACCCATTTAAAAAGTTCTTGTTTTCAGACTATTACTTCGATTTGAGAAGTCTAAATATAAAACCCACCAAACCTGTAGCATAAAAACAGGAAAGGAAAACATTTAAGACTTAACCTAGAATACTTTCATTTTTTAAGTAATTCAACACAGTTATTCATGGCTTTAGATTCCTTGAACCTAAACTTAGCTATAATGGACGTTTAGCCCTAATGAGACTTGTGCTTATTCATGTTGAACTTCAGACTAAGATTCAAGGTTAAATGAGATCTGATTGTCTCAAGACCAATTTATGTCTTTACAGTGCTTCATATTGGCTAAACAAATTTGGTTTGTTGACACCAGTTTCCAAGTTCAAAAGTGAAATTTTACAGGAAGAGAGTTAACCAGGGGGACAGATTGACAGGGACACACCACCACAGGGTGATGTGAATTTTCCATTACTCTTAAGTCTAAACCAAGTAAGCAAGTTTCTCTAGAAAACATTCTGGTAGGTTATGTTGAAGAAATAGAGGTCAAATATGTGTTTCCTGTGATAGATAAACCAAACTGCTCTTGGAGCCACTGAAAGTACAGGAGCTCAAGAAGGCACTTGCCTTCTGGGGTAAGTAATTTTCAATCTGCCTGCTGAAAGGACCCAGTACTATAAGAAAGGGCACTGGAAGCAGGAGAGTGCTGTGCCTTCAGGACTGTCCATTTGTTTCAGTATGATTGTGTTACCTTCAGTTCAAGACTCTGTTTTTGAGGACCTCTCTGCATGAGAGTTACATATATTTATATAGCAATATAAAGAAATTAACTTCTTTGTGTAACTGTAGGAAAAGAATTGGTCAAAGATATTTTTATACCAAGTTTCAGGCTTTCCCCCTCTTAGCTCAAGCTTGTCAAATTGATTAGTGATTATTACAGTGTTTAAATCATACAGATTCTAAGTAGATGTTAAATAAGCTAGCTCTTAGTGGGTGATTCATGAGGCAGGGTGCTGTAGTAGTTGAATCTGAGTCAGGAAGGCTTTGTTCAATACCTGACCTCAGTCCTACTGAGTAAAGTCAGGCAGTTAATTCTCTTCTTGTCCTGGTTTTGTCAGACCAATGGTCTTAACCTTTTTTAGACTTGAAATGTTTGCAGAAAAATGATGTCTGAGAGCTGTTTAAATTATAGAAATCTGTAGAAGCACAGCCTGTGTACAGACTTGGTGTGCATGGTGTCCCTTGTTCTAATGTTTTAGAGCAGTAGGTTATAATTAAAAGCAGTTTTAATTTTTTTTTCTCCTGGAATATAAACCTCCCTTCCAAGGAAATTCTGTTTTCAAAGTTGGGTGAGAGAATGAGGAAATGAAGAATCTTTGCAGAAACAGAGCTAGAATGTATCACAGCATAGTGGGATCTCCAGCAGGGAAAACCAGAGAAAATAGGACTCAGAGCCTACAAAGACCCAATGAGGACCTTGTGGCAGTCACAAATACAAATGTATTTGGTATTCACCACAGTTCACTTCTCAACTCAATATATTTCAAGTGTGATTTCCTACATTGTGTTCTTCTGATACATTCAAGCACAGCAGTCCTACAAGGTTGGCTTCACCCATACCAGACACAAGACTTTGTTACCTCGAATACAATTTTTTACATCAGATTAAATGAGAGCCACAGCTGAGAGAAATAAATTTGGTGAAGAAACCAGAAACTTGCAAAGCAAATTACTGCAGTTGGAGGGCCAGTGTTTCATCCAGTGAGTTTAGTTCTTTTTTGGAGAGATGTGCAAGATGTTCCTTTTGGAAAGAGACAAGAAAAACACAGGCTAGCTCTCAAAAAACACAAGGTAAACTGTACACTGAACTCTGACCAGAATGTAGGCTCAGAAACTTGCAAGAAGTTTGTTTCCTAGGGGAAAAGCCAGATCCTGAAAGCAAAACTGTAAATATCTCTGGCAAGGGACAGAGGCAATCTTCAGCTGGAATATCCCAGCAGTGTTACTCTGTAATGAAGATTCCAAAGCAGAATTTACCATTTCCCACAGAATCCTTGCTAAATGAATAAAGCACAAGTGCAGGGGGATGGAGAGGGGCAGTTTCTCAGAAGGAGCAGGGAAGAGTTGCTTTGCAGAACACAGGACAAACTGATGCAGTCAGAAGTGTCTAACTTTGTGTGAGCTGCATCTTGTCACAGAATCACAGAATGGTTTGGGATGGAAGGGACCTTCAAAAGGTCATCTAGTCCAACCCTCCTGCCATGGGCAGAGACATCTTCCACTAGGCCAGGTTGCTGAGCAAGTAAAATAATCAAACTGGGTTTAGAGTGGATAATCTGTAGGTTTTTGAGTGACTGGCGATATAATTATTCAACCTGAGCTGTAACTGAAATGAAGAGACCAGACTGGTATCTTCTCTAAGGATAATTTCTGGATCATCAAAAGTTAATTCTTAATTCTCCACAAAGTGATGTGTCCTCAGGGAATAGTACCTGTGTGAATAGGTACTGTGTATATTTACATAATTCCACTCATATTTGAGATTCCTGTTTGGGAAAATAAGGTCTTTTCCAATAGGTGGTTAATTTTTCATGTGTGTGAGCAACATCAAGTAGCAAATTTTATTCACTGTTTTAGGATGCTACTCATTAAAAAGAGCTGCTGTATATTTTACAGGTTACAAAACTGTCTTGACAGAAAAGCAGAATTTTAAGCTATCTTTCTATTCCATCTGAGGAGCATTTTACAAGATGTAAATGTGTTAGGAGTAGTGTAGTGAATAATAAGTGAGAAGTGAATTGAAATGGCTTTGCATTTTTAGAAATAACTGTTTTAGTCAAATATTCATGAATGATTATAATGTTTGCAGAAATTTTGACTTAACTGGTTGTTGCTGAGTATATTAATTTTTCTAGACCTTGGTTTTACATGAAGCCAGAGCTCTGTGGCCTTCAGAACACTTTTCTCTGGAACTGGTGACTTAAGTGCTGAAACATTAAAGGACTAAGCATTTCTCTTGGTACTCTGCCTTTTCTGCAGTGAACAAACCAAAGTCCCTATCCCCATGGATACTGACTGGATATTTGAACTGGATTTTTGAATGCTAAGTTTGGTCTAAGCTGGAGAAGGATGTTTCCTCCCATCTACAACAAATTTATTTTTGTTGAAAAGTAACAATCTGGAGCTAAGGGAAGTAAATTCAAAGCTTTAATACGTAGTTCATATGTCTGTATATAGATATAGATATATACATACTTAGTTTGCCCCTCTCCTTACCCCTGTGTAGTAAGTGAGACTCCCAGGGAGAATGCAAGAAAATGCCTTCAGAAGTTTGGAGTTTAACCTGTTTGGGATTGCTGGTAGATTCACATTTGACTGCAGAGAAGCCAGTCCCTTTAATTTTGCCCATTTTTTGTTTGTTTGTTTCACTTGAATGTGATGACACCTGAAAACATATATAGAGCATACAGGCCCCTTCTGAAGGGCATGTACAGAAATACTGATGCTGTGTAGCTCAGCAATCCTCCACTGCCCTCACTCCTCTTACAGATTGATGTTGCTTATTCTCTTAAACTTGGCAGTTTAATTAGCCTTAAAAAAAATCCACTGTTAAATTGAAAGGCAGAGACACAAATGCTTGTCAGGGACTGGAACAAGAAAATCCTACTGGTGTAAGGAACAAATTGCAATATGCTCCTATTTTAACTTTTGGATGTTTGTCCATTCATGCTGATTAAACACTCCAGAATATTTAGTCAGGTTTTCCAGCATTGTTGAACTGAGTTAAAATGTAATTGACTTAAAACAAATAGAACAAAACCCTCATGTAATAAATGTCAGGTCCATGCTGACTGGAAAGAAAACACCTTGTTCCTGCCCTGTGACCCTGTGCTTGTGTTAAAGCACAAAGTCTCCAATCATACAAGTGGAACATAAAACCTTTTGCTATTCACTTTCTCCATGTAAGCAGGCAGGTATGTGGGAGTGTGGGCAATATAAGAAGCTGGCTTTTTATTTATGTAGAAATTTGATAGTGCACCTCACAGAGGAGCCTGGTGAAGTCTCAGCCAAAGATAAGACTCTAAACAGAGGAGCACCATGGTCCAGATCCTGTAGAGTCACTGATGTCCAAGACTGGTTTGGAAGGTGGGACAGACATCTCTGTGGGTGATAGCCAGAGCTGTGGCTCCTGAGCTCTCAGGGTTCTGCCTGCCTTGCTGTGCAGCCATCCCCAGGCTCGTGAGCCCTGCACCTTCCTGCAGGGCACACCTGAGCTGCACAATACTGGCAGTGGTGCCATTCTTCAGGAGACAGGCAGGAAGGGATGGCCACGACAGCAGGATAGCCCAGCCGTGTCTGGCATTGCTGTGGAGCTCCCCTCCCTAACAGGGAGCTTGGCATTTTGCCATACACTGGCACAGCTTTCATGGCAGGGGTGGGCAGTGCCTGTTCTTGACTCTTGTTTCTCCTTTGGGAAGTGTGTGTGAGTAAGCATTCATGCCTCATTTAGTTAAAGTGGGTCTTTGGAGACCAGGTTGTTGCAAGATAATCCAGAAAGAGGCATGGGTTGAAGCTGCCTTTCAGTAGCATCTTGTTGAGGAGAAGAGGAGAGCCCTGATTGGTAAGAGAAGATTCAACAAACGAAACTTTCAGTGGGAATATCTTCTGTTCTTGGGTTTGACCTCCCTCTCCAAAGCCCTTGGTGTTTGAGTGCAGTAGCAGGCAGGTTAGTTTGCCCTCTTGCTGTCAGTGAGGAATGTGTTGGTTCTGTAGGTACCCCGCTGGGTGCTTTTCCAATTTTCCTTTCAGTGTAACTCACAAGCTCCTGACCTTCACTTGTGCACTCTGCCTTGTTGTGTGCTTTCCCCCTGCTTTGCACTTTCTATTTAGACAATAAAAGGACCGAAGGGAAAACAATGTTTCTTTATGTTAGAAGTACAGCAGCCTCACATGTCAATATTTCTTTTCCCCCTGTGCACTCTGACTTCGTTTATTTTTTTAAACACTTTGGCTTCTTTTGAGGAGATTCGAGTTCCAGAGCAAACCAGTTTGCACAATGTGCTCAGCTTCATGTTGCATTGAACTGATCGCATTTGTTATGTCTACCAGCTGATAGAGTTTTCTGAAAATATTTAGCTTGTAATGTAACCCTCCCTGGTCTTCTGTTTTTATTACAAACATGCAATTAATCACCCTAATTGTTCCAATTGCCCAGAGGCCCAAGTGATTATGATAAAAATAAATAAAGATAGTGATGGCACAGTGTGGCTGTAGGAATGATGTGAGCATTCAGCACAGCTCAGGAATCTTCCACTGGTTCTTTTATGTCAGGGTAGATGTCCTGGAAGAGGCTTGATGCACATGCTGGGTGTCACATAATGCAGCCTGGACAATCCCTGCCTTTCTGGTGATCATTGTGTGCTGCTGCACAAAATGTTACTGCATTTGGCACCAACAAGAAGTGTGAACTGATAAATAACTGCATGGAAAAGAGCTGAAGAATCAAGCACACATTGGCTTAGAAAATGATCTTTATGAAACATTTGCATTGACAAGACCAACATAATTTAGAGGTTATATATATCTCTATATATATACATATATATAAAAAAATAATTCTAACTCCTGAAAATATTTGCAATCAAAATTGGAGCTGTTTCTGGTCTTTGTAAATTAAAAACAGTGCAGATTTTCTCCCTTTTAAATAATTCTCATGCTAGGAGCTTGAGTCTGTAATAAATTTCACTTGTTTGGCACATCCTTAGGCCCAGTTAAAAATCCTTGGAAGTGATTCTAAAAGTAATGTCCAAACACAAACCTGTGAGCACTGATCCTGGTTGGTGTGCCAGGGAGAGCTCTGTGCTTCCAAGACTTCTGAAAATTTCCACAATGACTCTGAGCAGCTCTAGGGAAAATAAAGCCAACCATAGTCTAAATTTCTTCTGTTAAGAAGGAAATGGTGTTTTAATGTTCCAGAAAAGTGCAAACCACATGCTTTGATTTTGCTACTGAGAGGCTATGGGAGGAGTTTGCAATGTTCTCTGAGAAATGTATATATTTTATGTACTTATTTGTGTATATATACATATGAGGAGATAATTCTTAGCTCATATTAGCATTACATCACTGTTTTATCTATTCTAAATCTGGGTCAGTCCTGAATTACATTGCTGTGAATGCAGATGGAGCTTGGACTACATCACAGGTCTGAAATGCTGTTTTCTAATAGGATTAGTGAGTCACTTGTGTCCAGATGTGGATTGGTTTGGAGGAAGGGAATGGGGCTGGGGTGAGGAGGTGGTGTCCTGCCTTCAGATCCCCCCAACATCCGTGGGAGTTTTCAGCACTCTGTTGCTCATCCTTGCAACTCCTCCCGAAGCACAAGAGCTGGAGATGAAGAAACCAGCAGATGCAAAACAAACTTATTTGCAAAAAGCCAGGAGACCCCAGGGTACCTGTTGTTGGGTGGCAAAAATGAAATTATTTCAGTAGGAATTGGATAAAATAACAGGGAGAGGCCCACAAGAGCTATTGCACACCAATATCCAGGGCATGAGAACAGGGCCCTGAGCAGGAGTTTAATTGGTGTGACCCTGGACAATGCTGACAGTGCTTCTCCCTGGAACACTGGTTCCTTGAAAATCTTCCTGCTGGGCAGGTATGGCTATTAACCTCTGTAATTTCAGTGTTTTTAATGAAGTGGGCAGAAGTCAAAAGGTACAAAAATCTTTATTATATAGGTTTGTCTTTGCTTGTAACCTACAGGTATCACTTGCAGTCTGTGCTGGCTGTACACAGGTAGCCCATCATCTGACAGAAAAAGAATAATTAAATCATTAATATGGACATGTATATTTTATGGGAAAAAATTACTATGCCACCCTGTTTAAGTAAATATTTACCAAGATCTGTAGCCTAGAAAATGCTGAGGGACAAAACAAATGCCACTTAATTCTGTGTACTTTGGATCAGATTTCAGCTACAGTCAGTGCCAATTATAAAACTGAATGGAGTGACACAGTATATTAAGGAACATATAATTTGTCATACAGTGTCAACATTGCTGGCATTCTATATTTCTTGAGGTAGCACTTTTGAGCCAAGTCTTGTAAAGTGTCTCAGAATCTCATTTAGCATGTCAAAAAGTATATTCATTGTTAATTCTCTGAATGGTGGAGAAACAGCCATTGTGATTGACAGCTTTTGACAATCATAGCTGGACTAAACCTCCTAATGGTGGGATTTTACCTGTTATGCAGTGTTTGAAGCCAGCCCTGCTAGAAAAGGCTGTTCACTGCAGTGACTGAAAGAGCATTTTCTTGCAATAGTGTGTGGGCACCTTCAGACTGACCTGCTTAATCTTAAGACTGATCACTTAATCTTAAGAAAGTCAAAACAGAACAAATCACAAGAAAATGGGCAGAAATTCACATTTTCTAAGAACACATGCAAACCCAAACCCTGAAATTATTCTTTATTTGGTTACTAGAATTGGAGTTTTACAGTCCTAAACACATCCTGTTTATTTTATGCCACTTCTCTGCCCTAGAGAGCTGAGACATCTTCAGCATGAATTGTTTGACACAGAGGTGGCTTTGTTACCTAAAGCTGGGCAGCTCTGCCGTGTTGTGAGAGTAAAGCACCTTTTTGTGCTCTTTTTGTGCTCTAATAATGCCTAAAGTCAGCTCCACACCTCCAGTGATGCTCAGCACTGGCAGGGGAAGGCAGGCAGGGGCTGTGTGCTGAGGACACAGCACTCTCCTCCAGGAACTCTGGGAGGAAGGGAATGGAATGGTGCTTACTTTTCCAGAAAAGGTGAGATATGTATTTTTTACATAATATTTTATGTTGAGACTTTGTGACATGTGAGAAAGCATCAGTTGGCACCAGTGACCACCAGAGTGGCTTTGCTCATGCTGTCCTTTCCATACTCTGGCACTCCTGACTCTTCCAATTCATCAGTGTTGCAGTGTGATTTCAAGAACTCAGAGCATATTTGTCCTGCACAAGCATAGTGAAATTGGATACCTTTTTTTTTTTTTTTTTTAATTAAAAAGATGAAGTTGTTTTGGCTGCAGTAAAAGTTAAGAACAATGTTTTACAATGAGGGAGAGATGTATGACATGCAGGCCTTTTTGCAGTACACTGTTCTTAACACAACTCATTAGAGGACCTAAGAGCCCTTTGTATTCTGGGCTAAGCCTGATTGTTATGTTTCTCATATATAATATTTTATAAATTCCCATAAAAGAAAGAAGCACTAGACCAAATGTTTTGAAGTACTATGACTGACTGCAAAGGAGGAATAGGACTTCGATTACTGCCTAAAAGTTAGAGTCTAAAATGTTATTTCATATGCTATCCTAAGTCAAGGCTTATTTTAAAAAGAAACTTTTGACAGCAGAAGTAAATTCACATGACTATCTGCATAAGGCTGGATACATTTTGTGTTGATGGTTTAAATTACCATCATCTTTTCAGCACCTCCCAATGCCATGAAAGGAAGCTTTCTTCACTGCTTTTCAATGCAGAGTCTGACATACTGAAATATCAACCACACTTCCTAGGAAGATTGTCCTGCAAAGCAGCTACCTGTAAATGTAATCAATATCCCAAAGCTTTGGGCCTGAATTCTGCCACCTCCATGTCCTGGCTGTGCAAATTCTTCCACTGAGGCCACCATGGCTTTTTGCATAAAATAACTTTGTAAGCCACAGGATGAAATTCTCTTAAGTTACTATTTTGACTGTGTTTTGTGCTACGTGTGCTCCATATAGAAAAGATAGTCAAAAATTCAGACAAAAGAATAAACCTCATAACTTGGATCAGCTTTTATTTCAAATTTGAAACTTTTTAACAGCCTGCTAAATGACAGTTAGCAGGAGTCTTCCTTGACATGTTCTCTTCGAAATCACAACTGAATGTGGGTCTTTGGTTTAAGGAATTTTTACTGAGTTTTCATTACTTTTTCATTACTCTGTTACGTTTTTGCTTGGCTGAAAGGAAAAAGCTGGTTTTAGTCATAACACTGTAATTAAATGTTCTGTAATGCAAACTCGTGCATAGTGGGAAGACCTGGCAAGTAGTGAGACACTTCACAGCTTAATGTTTACACTTGGCTGTCTGCTTGTGTAACAACTGTACCAGACACTGAACCAGCCCAGGCTCAGATATTGAATGTACTGAAGCTTCTTTGAGCTTCTGACTTTTTTATATCATTGTGCAGCCCAACCTTTATGCACATCCTTCTTATGTGCTCAGTATAGTAAAAACTCCACAAAACAGAAAACAAAACCCCTTTCACATGGTAAAAAGTGGAGTTAGTTGTGGGCTTTCTAGAGATTGTCCCTCTGGGATATTGAAGGCAAGATAATTGCATCACTCAGTGTTGCCAGATACTGTGAAGAAATCTGGAAGCCTGAAAATGGAGATTTGCACCTCATCTGTGGCCAGGAATAGATCATCCATAAGACACTTGCATATCATTATCCTAGATTATTATTTGTGTTACAGTAGTGTGCACTGAGAGCAGATCTAAGACTCAGTTAAGCCACAGCTGCAACACCACCATCCTTTTGCTCTAAAAAATTATATTGGCAAAATGAACAAAGCCAGCAGAAGACTGCAGTGAGAAACTGGAAACAGTCAGAAATCCCAGCAGGATGCTGAGAGGCAGGGCAGCTCTTTGCCAGCCTGGATGTCACTCTGGGCTTTGTTCTGCAGGTACTTCTGTGGAGTCTGCTTTGGGAAGAAGGAGCTAAGGCTTCCTTAGGATTGTTCATCAAGTTGTTTTTAATGCAGAACAGTTCATTTGCTCTTTCTGGCAGCATGCACACAGTAACCTGCTGCCAGCCTTGGTCAGAGAACTGATACTGCATTTCCCTATATTTTTGGATTCACCCCTTTGGCTTTTCCCTTGGTGAGGCTTCTCTGTCTCTTTTCCCACCTTTCCCCCCGAGCTTCTCACAGTATTGCAGCAATTTGGGGCAGCTTGTGATTGTGTTCCTGCTTTTCCCTGGCTCCAAACACCAGTGCTGGTGCTCCCTGGATCCAAAGTACTTATCCCAGAATTGGTGCCAGCAAAGAACTCACATTTTCTCTTTGGCTCTCAGATACCTCTCTTTTCCTTGCATCCCATTCAGTTCTCAGCCTGTTACCAGCATTGTCATTGCTTGGTGACTCTGCTGGAGCTGCTGGTGTCTGTGAGCCCTAAGCCTGGTTCATCCACTTCATTAAACCAGTTTTGCAGCTGATTTATTTCATTTTAGAGGCCCAGAACTGCTGAGCATGGGGCAAATTGCTGTCAGCCGTGGGGAGGGGAGGAGCATCACTGCCAGCCAGGATCTGGCTGCTCTCCCCTCCTGACACATCCAACAGCCCATGAGGAATCACTTCTGCTAAAGTTTCTGGTAAGGAAGAATACAAGCTGGCCAAGACCTTAAGATTAAAATTCGTCTATCTTACTTTCTTTTAAAGTACCATGATGTAATTGCTGAAAAATAAATGGTCGAGATTTTGGTTGTATTTCTTATAAGAAAGGTTGTCTTTCCAAGCAGCTCAATTTCCCCAGCACCAAACTGGGAATTAGCTCAACACAAACATAGGAGGAGAGTGTCATATTATGAAAAGCTCCCTGCAGAACCTGCCTTTCTTTTCTGGAGGGTTATGGAGTTGGGTGCACATTCTGAATAAACTTAGGAAAACTTGACTTGTGTCTAAAGAAACTTTGAAAGCCCCAGTCTCTAGTCTTAGCTCAGAGCCCTCTGCTGCAGGCTCTCTGGGAACAGGGTGGGTCATTCTGGATGGTTCCTCAGATGCCCACTTTGCAGGAGTCTTTCTTGCTGCTACACTGGCTGTTGTACTTCCAGTCATGTACAGTATGGCTCAGTGTTAATTCTGTTACCTCCAGCTTTTCGACAATTCACATTCAGATCCTGAATTTGCTTTCTACTTGTTCTGGCTCCCTCCAGTTGCTCCAATTTTCTTTCCCACCCTCCTTCGTGCAGCAGCGTGGCTGCTTTGAGCTTCCCCTGCCTGTGGTGAGCAGCTCCTCACTAGCACTCCTGGCACATCCCACTCCTTCCAGCCCCTCCACATCCTGCACTGTCCCTTCCTTTCCCACTCAATCAGCTCTGCAGCCTTTGCAGCTTTATCTCAGATCACATTTTCTCCTCTGAATTTGCCCACTGGGTTTTCAGGGAGGAGCTTCACTTTTCAATTTTGGTGGTTAAAAGCTACGAACCTTCAGGGCCTGCAGAGCGTCAGTTAAGATAATAAAGCACTAATTAATTGACAAGATGTTTTCACTCCAATTTAATCTGCCAGGATTTTACTCTGCCTGGAGGACATAAACTGTCTTCCCTTTCCTTTTGGTTTCCATACCTTCCAGTTCTAGCACTTGTAAGGCTTTACTTAGACAAGTGATTATTGCTGAGGTGTTTGAGAAGCAGTGTGAAAACAGACACAAGTATCAAATGCATCTGACACCTTTTTCAAGGTGTCTTTGTGTCTTTTGCTTTCTGTTTGAAGAAGCACGGTCTGACAGCAGCATTTCTGTGCTGTCATACTGTATTTCTGACTGTTTCAAAGATTCTCCAGTGAGGAGAAAATTAGAGGAGTATCTTCAGCAATATTGTTTATTCTTCCACAACTTCTCTGGGAACCTTCTTGCATCACTGTTTTGGCCTTAAATTAATAATAACTTCCTAGATCTGAAGCAACTGATTTTAGGATAATTTCTGACATAGAGCTATTATTAAGTTGTGTTTAAATGTTGTCTAATGATACATTCATTAAAGAAAGCTGTTAGCTAGACATAAACACCCACATACCAATTCCTGGCTTCCTTCCACATATCTGTAATCCTTTTTTCCTCCATCTCTCTTGCATTACCTTTAATTGCCTCTTGCCCCAATGCCAATCTTGTCTCTTCTCAGATGAGCATTCAAAATTTGCTTTTTTTGATATTTTGAATAGTGAATAACTTTACCTGTTATTTTTAAGTGGTTGTTTAAAGATGTGACGAGGTAATCTGAAGCGATTCATTATGTTAATAGTTACTGTCTATATTGATAATAATTGTATGTGGAAAAGCAACCTCTGCAGTGTTACCCATTTCTCACTAAAACCCCACAAATCTGCTGCTGTAGAGAAGGAGACTTATTCACATTGCAAGTTTTCAACCTTCCAAAAAAAAAAAAAAAAAAGTCACCTTTGCTTCAGGTAGGGACCACATGAAGATTAAATACAATGGACATGAAGTAAATGGAGTATATTGTATGGGAAAAGCAAAGGATGTAGTGCACACCATGAATGTAATGTGGTTTTCATTAGAAAAGTACCTAAAAGTGTATTGGAAAATAACATTTAACAAGTATTGCCCTGAAATCAGTCATATTTTTAATTAAATAAACATAAGCAGGCAGTTGAAAATGAGAGCTGAAAATCTTTAGTAATGAGCACCATAACCGGTAAAATACCACATCAATGTTGGTAATTCATTAACAATACTGGGAGAAATCATATAAAAATGACAGTTTCTATTTCAGAAAGAAGTTGATGAAATGTTGGAAAATATGTGCTGCTGAGAGAGGGGGGGGATGTATCCCCCTGTGGCAGCATAGTGACTAGGAATGATTTTCAAAGAGCCAGATTAAAAATGAATCCTAGCTTGGGGCTGTGCCTCAGGCTCCCTACCCAAGTCCTTGTCCCTCATTTGCTTGTCCTGGTTGTGCTGGGCCCTGGGTTTGGGCAGGAGCCTTCCTCTGGCCCCTGGTCTGCTGTTCCTTGCCCCAGGCAAGGCAGATGTCTCACCAAATGCATTCATTACAAAATCCAGTAGGGGAAAAAAGAGCCTCCCAAAATTAAAATGTGCTTTTTTGGTTGTTAATGAGTGTCCCCAAGTGGGATGTCCAGGTATCTCCAGGTGTCCTTCAGCCCAGATATGGGCTGGGAGGTTTTTTGGTTTCGTTCACTGTGACTGGCACAAAGAACCTTAAAAGTGCTAATAACAAAACTCATGCTCCTACTAAAGGCTTTTTAAGAGTTTATGAACAATTCAGAGAGCAACATTTGCTGCTGATGTACAGCTTAAACCATCACCACCTTAGGGGCAGAAAATGCCCAAAAGGTGAAGCAATATTAGGACCCTGGAGGTGGCTTCCCAATGCAAGGGAAAGGAAGAAAAAAAAAAATCCCTAAAACCCCAGAGGAAATGAGAAAATAAAAGATGAAATAACAATAGGAAGCCATCTGACTGTGTACAGCATACATAAATGCCAAAAATACCAGGGAAAGGAACTGCAGTTCATAAATTTAAGTATCTGTTGCTTTTTAAAGAAGAGAAAAGCCTAGGACTGAAGTACTCTAAAAGTGCATGAAAAAGTGAAAACTCATTTAGCTGACAGTGAGCTGAGACCAAGTGCTTACACCTCCATCAGACTGCAGTGGGATTTTGTGCCAGGAGCGTGTTCAGCCTGGGCCATCGTGGCCGTCCTGGGCAAGGGGAGAGATGTCACAGAGTCCTGGCAAATCTGTGGCAGAGCCAGTGCAGGATGGGGCAGAGCCAGAGTGACTTCCAAACAACGTGCAGACTTTGGGAGCAAATGCCCAGAGCTGAGAATTGCTTTTTTCCAGGCAAGTTGCCCTTGTTCTCCTGGGACAGGATCCCTAAGGGCTCAGCTGGGAGGTTTGGAGGAGCACTGAGCAATCTGCTAAGCTGCATTAGCTGTAAAATCCCATATATAGAGGGAACTTTGTGTATGTTTCCTTTAGTTTAGCCAGTGAAGAGCAGCAGGCTGTCCTGATTACCCAGCATTTCCCCTGACACAAACCAAATGGCTTCCAGCTTGAGGAACTGTCTCTTGAGTCCCCTGTTTATTATAAATCCAGGAGATGAAAAAATTATTTCAGTTTCTGTTTTTTACATCATTTCTCACCAGAGAACACTAACAGTTGTAAAACAATAAATGCTGTAGTATAACATAGCAAGACTGCAAAATGCTGAACAGTAGATAAAATTATTTACAAAAGACTGTTATGGTTTCTTTTGGAGAAATAATCCAGTATTTAATTTTAAGATACATGTGACGGGTGTAATTTTTAGATGCCACAAAGAGGAACATAAATACAGAAGTGCACAAATGCAGTAAGGTGCATTCATAATTTTCATTCTCTCACTAAAAATAATTTGCCTTGGTGATTGATTTACTCTCTTCTCCACCAGTTTCTGAAAAGCAACTACTTTGCTAAGCAATTCAAAGGAAAAACATCAGCATCAGAACTTCAGTGTCCCACTTGGGCTGATTTTCAAACAAGATTTCATGGGAGGACCGGGTATGCAGAGGATCAGAGGGAAAGTTGTGTTGTTTTGGTGCAGTGAATGGGTCAGGGACATTTCTCCAGTTAGGCTAATTTGTTCCCTGACGAGTTTTTTTCCATTCTTGCTGTAATACTGAATTCCAGTGCAGACGTTGAGTGCTGCTGTCAGAGGATGGTGGTTGGAAGGGAAATGCTTGGTGCTGCCTCCTGTTACTCATTGTGCAGTCAAGTCTGAGCCAGCTTGCAAGATGGGAAAGTGCACATGAGCATGAAGAAATCTAGTCCTGAAAGCAGAGCATTCAAATCCATCACCTACCTGTGCATTTCAGCCTCTTTTCTCCTTCTTGCTGTAGAAATGAAGGCCAGTGGCTCCAGTGGCAGAGAGGTGGTAGCTGTGATTCAAAGGCTACTTGAACTCTGCCAGCTTTTTCTATTGATATTCCCGGCAGATGATTTTCTGCCTCTGGAAAAGCAAAAAATGAAGACCCAGCACAACAGGCTCTGCCACTTACAAAGTCCACAGAGGTGGCCAGGCAGGTTTGCTGATTGTTCCTGGGGAGCAGTTGTTCTCACCAATGGAATCCCTAAATAAAAACTGAGGTACTTTCAGCCATACTAGAAAATAATTTCCCAGCATAACACATCTGGATTTGCCAGTTTTCCTTTGATTTTCATTGCATCATTAAGTAAACAGTGGTGCAATTTGCTTGGCCATGCTGCAGCTCTACCTGGGCCTGCAGCTGCTGGGGCAGTTTCCATGGATCAGGGTGTGCTGGGAGCACAGGCAGTGCTGGAACAGCCAGCTCACATCAGGGATGTCAGTTCAGATACAGCCTGAGCACTGCTGCAAACTGCTGGGGAGGCACACAAAGCTCTCTTGGCTAGGGAATTTTTCTGGCTAAAATACACTGAACTTCAGCTCGGAGCTGACTGGAATTCAGGTAGCTGCTTTGTCACATGCAATCAGCCAGCTGAGCCTTTCCCTACAATTTCAAATTGGGAGGGGAAAGTGACTCAATATAAGCTGCAGAACTTCCTTTTTCTTTTTTTTTTTTTTCTTTTCCTCAAAGCAAGCTATACCCTTTTCTATAAACTTTGATTTTTCTATAACTGCTAGAACCACTTTGGCAAAAAGTTCAACATTTGACAGTTTTTATTTAGATGTCGACATGTGGTTTTTATATTCTTAAGTTTAGAGTGATGGTGAATTCTGTCATTTTCAAATGTTTAACTTGTAACTGTTGGAATCCACTGGGTGTTTAAAATGGATTTGTGAAAGGAAGTAGGGTATTAGTTTTATTGGAAAAAGAGAAAAAATATTTTTAAAGTTCCTTTAAACTAATGTTTTTCTTACATAATATAGAAAAATGTATTTATATTGATTATAGTGTTTGATACTGCATAATATAAATGCCAGTTGGGAAATACTGCTGCAGTGAAATAGTCTGTATTTATTGTGTAATAAATGTTCCACAGAAATAGCGTATAATGTTTAGAAAAAATAAAATGGGATTAGAGGGACTCTATTGCACGGCTAAAGCTTTTATGTTGTGCTAACACTGCTTCAAAAACCATTTTGTATTAAATAGACTGTTGCATTTGTATTTACCATAGGCTGTGAACAAAGTGGGTATTTTTAAAGGTAGACTTTATCATTGTCTGAAGAAGCCTTTAGCCAGCATCAAATTCATATTCCCTCTCTCAGTTAATCATAGTCTTAATTAAACAAAGCCGAGCTGAGTAGGAAGGCAGTGAGATAATTTTAGGCCCTTAATCCATGGATATGAAATCCTTAATCCACGGATACAAAATCATTTCCTCAAATCGGGAGTGATCATGTGTGCCTGTGTGACACGCGGGGAAACTGAGGCAGAGGCAGGCTGTCACCTCGCGGGGCTGTGTGAGCCCCAGGCAGGGATGAGGGATGAGGGATGAGGGATGAGGGATGAGGGATGAGGGATGAGGGATGAGGGATGAGGGATGCTCCGCTGCGGCCCGGCTGCAGCCGCGGAGCCCAGCCCCGCTCCCCAGCCTGCGAACCTGCCCGAGCCTGTGTGCTAGCGGGCGAGCAGCAGCCTTTGAACAACTTGTTTTAATTATGTGAGGAGCACGCTAGCTTTCCACAGTCGCCTTTTAATCTTTTTTATATTTCTGTTCACACTCTGTCACAGATCCGTGCTGCATTTAATTACCGCCGCTCGGCTCGTGTGCGGTGCTGAACCGGGACGGGGACGTGGCTCTTCAATTGCCCTCTTACCTTCTTCATTCACTGAGGCAAATAGGGAATTCTTTGGGTTGCCGGTCACAGAAAATCCTAGCAGATCTATATTTTCACGACAGATCTGTTGTTCAGAATAAATCAAAAGGATTTGCAGCCCGTCCATGCTTTGCCTGACAGTTCCTGTGGGATGCCCCGTTGTCAGTGCCCGGGAGGGCACCGTGCCTTGGACCTTCTTCGTGCGGGGCGTTGTCTCCTGCCTGCCTCAGGTGTGAGGCCCATCACATTCGGTTTCTCTAAACAGGAGCACATCTCCTGCTCCCTGCCGCAGAGGAGCCCTGCGCACCTGCTTCCAGCCTGGGGATGCCTTTCTGCGTTACTGGAGATAACTCGAGACATCACTGTGGTGGCAGCGCGCTTCATGGGTTGGGGCTGTAAATAATTCTGGGATCAGCAGAGGGAGCCCAAGGACACGCAGTCTCAACTGCGGATTTCGGACCAACGCAGTTTCTGGGTGCTGAAGTGTTCTTGACATAAACTCTCTGTCTTTGAGTGTGGCAATAACTTATTTTTAAGCCCCCAAACTGTACAGCGGCTGTGTGAGGCCACCTGGGCTGGGCTGGAAGGAGGAGGGCTTAGAGGGAGAGGTGTTACTAGCAGGAATTTCTTTTATTAAAATTATGAATAATGAGCTCAACACAGAAATCCGAGGTGTGCCAGTGCCAACGTGGCCCTCTGGTGCACCAGTTTGGCTGACCACACACCTGTCCATAAATCTGGGTAAGAAGCAGGATTGGACTTGAACAGAGGGAGGGGTTAAACTAAACTGTGCAAAATGTTACTTTAGTTGGGATTTCCTGTGGGGTCTCTGCATTAGAAAAATACTAAAATGGACATTATAAAGGTTATTGGTATTCTTGTTCTATAACTCCATTTTATTACTTCTGACTGATCAGATTTCATTGCTCAGCCATAACACCCATGTGATTTTTGAGGAAAAAAATGTTTTTAGACAATCACTATGCTTTCTAGCACTGTTCAAAATCATCAAATTCTCTTGGGAAATTTATAAAAATGGCAGCTTTCTTCATCATTGAAATTCGTGCTGATTTTCAAGTGCTTTTTGATAGGTTTTTAACTGCAAAAGGAGCCCTGCAAGCCTGACCTTGAACAAGAGATGGCCGTTTTCAGAGGCAGCAGGGCCTGGGTAGGACATTTTCATACGGCTATGCCAGAGCCGGAGCTCCCTCTTGTGAGAAAGAGAAATATCAGAAAAGTCCGGGGCTGTCAAAACGTGCAGTGAAGGTGGTGTTCAGCAGGGAAGCAATTCCTGTAAGTCTGTACACACCTCCATCCACTGGGACAAGAAAACAGGGGATTTGAAGCTACCAATCTGCAAAATTGGGACGTGGCACCATAATTTGTACTTAGCTGTGATGTGTCACAGAGTTCTGATGCTTGATAAAAATATAGAAGTATTTTTCAGTGGAAATAATTCCTCTGTTCCACACCCCCCAGTGACTTTTGTCTCTGGCAAAAAAAAAAAAAAAAAAAAAAAAAAAAAAAAAAAAAAAAAAAAAAAGCTAACTTTATGTCAGCTAATAAAAAGCAGAAAATAAAGGAATCTGTCAGAAGTGATAAATACTGTTTGCATTTTTGTGTTCTCTGTGCTCAGCATCAGCTGTGATGGATTGGTGACTCTGCTGCCATCCTCAGCACAGAGCACCAGAGCTGGGCTCCCTTGTGTCCGTGCCAAGACCATCTCCCTTGGGAAAGGAGGGGTTTCCAGACATCCAGTGGGTGCTCAGGGTTTAATGGGATACATTATCCAGTTTTGGAGACCCTGTAGATGTCTTTAGGTGTATTTTAGCTTGGGAACTTTTATGGAAAATACTTGGTATTTCATGAGATCTGGTATACTTCAAAGGGGAAAAAATTGTTTCAGAAGTATTTTTATGAGCCTTAGGATT
Source organism: Cettia cetti (assembly GCA_013401135.1). Classification (NCBI taxonomy): domain Eukaryota; kingdom Metazoa; phylum Chordata; class Aves; order Passeriformes; family Sylviidae; genus Cettia; species Cettia cetti. Next base: position 95,616 of record VZUI01094777.1, read on the forward strand.
AAGTTCTTTCTGGCAGGTGTGATTTAGTGGCAGCCAAAGGGGTGAAAGTCACCAGCAGCAGTGTGACTTCACTGTGGAGAGCCGTGGCAGGGCCTGGGCAGCCCATCCATCATGACAGGGACTTGGGGGTCCTCCCCCCTTCCTGCTGGGGTCACACCTTGCCCCATGCCCACTGCCAAGGAGGAGCTGCTCCTTACAGAGAGAAAACAAGTGTTTAAGGAGTCTCCAGCATTTGTTGGGTTTATTTTGCTGTTGATAAATAACCAGAGCTCCTGGATTAGCCGTTGGTGCAGCTGCCAGGACTTTAACACCAAAACTGAAGTATTTGGGTTGCTTCCTCCCACCCCATCCTCACCAGGACCTGTTGCCTCTGTCCCTTTTTCAGCAGGGAAAGGACAACTCCTGCATCTCACAGACTGTCCCCTGAAACCAGGGTGCAGCCAGGTGATGGCACCTCCAGGGACTGACACACTGCTTTTCCAGGATGTAGTTTATTAAATCAACCTCTTTTCCCCCTGCATGGCAAGAGTTAATTGTGCTAGCATAAGAATATTATTCCACGGGATTATTTAGAAAAAAATATCATTTTTCTTGCAGCAGGGAACATGTCCAATAATTGATGTGGGAATATTAATGCAATATGTATGTTATCAATTTAGAAAAGGAGAAGACATATTTCCTTAAGCTTCTAATCATTTATACATATGACCTTCATTTATACAGCAGAAGGGCTCTTCCAGAGAGCTACAATTTGCTTCAGATGTTTAGCTTGGGTATTTTGCTTTACCTTTTAACTGCCAAGTTTGGGATTATTTAGCAGTAAAATTAGAAATGTGGATTTGAGTACGTACCAAAGTCCTGACAGGTGTTAATGGAACTCAAGTTGAATATTTTATGCTTTAAATAGTAAAATGTAAACCTGCATTTGTTTAGCTTTGCCTTCCTGCCAACTGTATCAGGTATCTTGTGTGACTAGAATCACTGTTTTCTGTACATGGTCTTCATGGCAGTTTCCAGGGCCTGTTCCCAGCTCAGCCTGTATTTATAATCCTAACAGATTTCAGCTCCACAGAGAATTCCTTAGGCAAATGTGTGATTCTCAACTCAAAGAGATAGGAAAGAAAACTCATAATGCAGTATAGCTGAGATTTGAAGAATATGCCTAAAAATGCAAATAGACACCTAAGAGGATTTCTCAGAAGGAAATAAAATCCTGGAGATAAAATTAAAGCAATTTAAGACAGTTGTGTTAGGAAAGCAAACAAACAAACCCAAACCACTTAGCTCTTTTTTTTCATTTTTAGGCATTCAGACACCTTTAAAAATCTGTTCCTCAGCCCATTGCAATTCAGCAATGTCACTTACTCAGGGCAAACTCAGGTTGAGAGGGATTTCTTTTGGTCCCAGTGGTGTCCAGGTTTGCTCAGATTGCTGTGTGGAGCATGCTGTGTTTCAGAGAGGAGCACTGTGTATTCAGGAAAGGATGCAGGATACTGCCACAGCACAGGCTCAGCCTTATCACAGGAGCTGTGCTGGGAGGTGTTTATTATATCTGCACTTTGATGTCCTTCAGTGGAGACGGTGGCTCCTCAACACCTTCCTGGGACAGACTGACAGCCCCTTTGGAGGCATCTTTTCCTTCTCAGCGCCTGAGAGGAAGCCAAGGTGCTGCTCTGAGCACTCTTGGACACCTGGAGCAGGGGGAAAGAGCCTTCCGAGTGACTGAACCCCCTGGATCTGCTGTCTGACCCACACTGATCCCGGGTGCTGGGAGGGGCAGAGCTGCTGGGGGCTCTCTCAGGTGCCACTGCCCTGAGGCTGGGGCTGTCCTGCTGCCCCTCTGAAATGAAGGGAACCATGAAGTGTGGGAAGATGGGTCTAATCCTGCAATAAAGCAGCACAGTGCACTCCCTCCCCAGCCCAGTCACAGGCTACTGTCTCCACATCTATTGTCCCTGTGCCCTGCAGCTCATTCTGGTCCAGTGTCTGCCAGGCACACTTGGAGGGATGCAGACTCTCAGAAAGGAGGGAGAAAATCTGAAATGAAGAAGGCCTAAACTTGTAAGAGTTTTGAAAATTAGCATCATGCTTTTCTTGGTGTCCTTGATGAACTGAAGAGAACTTCTGTGTAACACAAGGCCAGAAATGCATTTTTAAGTTGAGTTGAGTTGAGTCACTTGGTTTTGAGTGAGAGTTACTGGTGCTGGCCAGAAAATCTGTATTTGCACAGAATAATTATTTTATTCTCCTCTGGCTTCACCACCACTACAAAAATCGTTTTGCCAAAGGAATGGGCAAATTTCATCTCAGTAGGAATCCAGTAGAAAGCTCAGTCTTATAAGGCCATTAGCTAGATTGGGACTTTGCAGAGTTTTGATGGTTCAGCCCACAGAGCCGAGACAGGCAGCCTTGCAAGGCTGTGACAGTCTATGGCTACAGCCCTCCTTCTGCTTACTCTGGGCCATGGACTCCCAAATCACCTCAGGGAGCTTGCAGTTTGCTTTGAAATTTAAGCAGAGAGGAGCTTTTAGTGTAACTCTGCAGATCTCAGAAGGGCTTATCTCAGGAGGGAATATTCCAATGGCTTTGTGCTGTCAGTGAATTAAATTATATAGGCTGGCTATTTTTTCATCTTCCGTTGCACTGACCTAATTTAATACAAATACATTACTGAAGAGCTGAACTAAAATCGTGTAGGTCTTAGTAAGATCATAACAAAACCCATTGAAATCTTTTTCTCTTATGCAATTTAAATTCAATTTACAGTCACTGTTTATTTTCACATACTTGGTTGTTGTTTTAAGCACTGGGGATTTTTTGCACTGCTTGCGTAACTTAGAGCTATTGCAGTATCAAGCCGGTGCTCTTAATGTGCCCTGGAATTTGGCTTTTTGGACTTTTACCATTTAGAAAATGTATCCAGTTGAAAGGACAGTCTCAGAAACAGGGGAGCCTTTCCACAAGCAGCAGCTGTTCCTGCTGTTGAGCATGCACATAGATGATCTGAGGATGTACTCAGTGCCTGTATCCTCCCTGGGAGCAGATCCGAGCCCTGAGCAGGCTGTAGCCAATTCTGCTGCACACCTGAGCCTTTGGGCTTGAACAGTCCTGTGCCCTGTTGCCACACTGGAATGAGGGCATTACAAGAGTGGTGTTCTGTCATTAAATGTCACAGTTGGACTCGATGATCACAGAGGTGTTTTCCAGCCTGAAGGATGCTGGGATTCTGTGTGCACATCTCATCAGCTCACCTGCAATGGCCCCTCTGGAGCACGGCAGGACCATCACTTCTGTAGCTTGTGAGATGTTTCAACAGGATGGGAACAGAAAAAGAATTTAGGTTTTCTGTACAATGAAAAGCCTGAGCTTGATTATATTAAAAGCTTTGAAGTCCTGCTGAATGTTTGGCTTCCAGCCCAGCTGGTGGAGAGTGCAGAGAAGTGCCTTCGCTCTTTCAGTGTCAACTTGAAATTAATTTTCTGTCTCCCAGCTGGATCAGCCACTGAAGGTCATCTTATTTCAGTTGTTCCTGAAGCGTTCCTCTGCATACACAGAGGACATGCATGGGGGTAAATGGGGTTTGCATTCACTGGGGAAATGATTTGTAGCTTTTTATCAAGTAGTGTTGTAATTTATAGTTGTATTCTGTTGCTTAGATTGAAAAAGTATCTGACAGTCAACTGGAACCAGCAGTTCCATTTTAATTCCACAGGGTAATAATTTTCTACTATTATAAATAATGCCTTACCTCAGTTCTTATACATATTAGTTGTTGGGGTTTTTACAGCACCACAACGAGAAACTTGCCAAGCAATAAATTCCATTGAAAGGTTTCTTTGTGTCTTTAGGAAAAGCTTACATGAGATACTTCCCTACTTACATGTAATAAAGGGAAATAATAAGGTACACAGCACACGAGTAACCATTAACTTGTGCTATAGTATATTTTACTGGCTTTATTATGGATAACTTTCCAAACCATACAGACTCTAACAAGTGCCTTTGCATTTCTCTGAATCTATCCTTTTAATTTACAGAAAACCTGATTCACACAGATTGTGGAATTAAATCATCACCCCAGCTGCTATGCTTTAAGTTTCCCAAACCTTTGTGAATCATTTGTGTGGTTTTGAACAGCCTGATTGTTGTGACATAAGAATTTTTGTAATTGATCAAATATGTTTAGGATTGGTTGGTTTATATTTTTAACCAATAAAAAAAAGTTGTTTTTAGAAGAAGTTATTTAATTTTTTAGGAAATTGAATTAATCTTGTTTTTAAGGCATGATTTCCTTTTTCTGTTTCCAACTAATTGCAGCACGGGAATTATTTTGATTTTTGTCTCAGACATTACAGCTTTGTTGGGCTTCAGATGTGTTTCTAAGTCTTCCTTCAGAAGCCCTAGTTCTTCCTGCTTGGCAGTTGTTAAGCTACCTGCCTCCTTGTTTAATGTTCTGGGAGACAGTTCTGCCCACTTATGTCTGAGACCAAAAAAACCCCAACAATGAGGCATCAGAATAAACAAACAGGACAGAAAGCCAAATGCGGCCGTGATCAGAAACAAAGCCACGTGTTTAGGCTTAGAGCACAATTTGGAGCCTTTCTGCATTTCAGTTCTAGGAGAGGAATGATGAGTCAGTGCTGCCAGGGCTGCCTGGCCACAATGAATGGGTTTGCAGCTGGCACTGAGTGTCCTTGAGAGCCGGAGAGCTTGAGGAACCCTTGCTAAAAACGGGGGGGTCGGGTCACGTAACCCCACGAACCTTGCTCTGTAGTGACTAAAACTTCCTGAATGTCTAAGTTTCATTCAAATTTCTTGAGGACAGAAAGCTAAATTGGATACAGAGGCCCTTTCAAATGCACTAACGAGGTGCAACCAGGTCCTGGAGAAACAAGTGCACCGTGTAGGCTCTGTTGTTACCCTGCATCAGCCCCGGCGTGGGGGAAATTTCTGTGTTTGCAGAGGCTGCAGGGGCTGAGGAGAGGCACAGGGACACCAGGGATCCTGATCCTGGGGTCTTGGGACTGGGACCCAGGTGCCCTGTGGGACCTGAGCTGTGTCCCACATTTCTGGGGAAAGAGGTGACGAAAAAAGGAAAGTACCATCCTCAGCCACAGACTGGATTCAGCCCAGCTTGGGCTTTTCAGTGGTGCCCTGTGGCAGCCTGAGAAACTCTGTAAGTCAGAACAGACATGAATTGATGCAGGGTCAGGACAGCCCTTATTAAGCCCAACTTTTGCAGTGTTTTGTAAATGAGAACTTTTTTTTCCTCCAGTTAGTTTTTCCTTACTGTTCTCCCAGAGCGCCATGGGACACTTTCAGGAGCTCAGCTCTAACAGCTCAGCACACGCTGGGGGCACCTGGCCCTTGTGTCTCTGCCAGGAATCATCAGCATGCTGGGAAATGCAGCCCAGTGGGGCCAGGGCCACAGTGACAGGGAACCAAACTGCTGCAGGGGACCCCTGTTCCTTGGTTTTCTTCACCTCCACGTGGGTGTTTTAATGTCACAGTGACTGAGGCGTCACTGCTTTGCTAAAATCCCTCTCGGGCATGGTGAGAATGCAGTACCAGGGAGCCCAGTGGTGTTAAGAAATGACAGTACACTTGTTTCCAGTTTTTAATGCTTTCTTGTAAAACTGAAAATACAAAACCCGCTGAGCAAATGTAGATCTTTATATACATGAGGTCTCTGATTAAAAAAATTCCTTAGTTAAAAAAAAAAAAAAGAAAAAAGAGAAGACCGAACCAACAAGTTAAATGACAACTGATTAAGGGGGACAACATTCTCAAAGTGAAGCATACTTTCCAAGAAGAAAAACATCTTCTTTACAAGTTTATTATATAACTTACATTTACACTTTACTGAGAGAACTTACAAAACAAGCTGCTTGAAATGCTCCTCATTCCCTTAAAGCATGAATTTCAAAGTGCCACAGCAAAGGAACAAGTTCCAATATTATCTTATACAGACTATTCATGTATAAAATGGTTTGGTAAATGTGAGGTGTTCATTTAAATGAGCACATATAGGGATACAGACTAAATAAAAGTACTTGAACAACACCTTTGTTATTACATACGCAGTTATAGGTATAATAAAGGAAACAAGGCCAGCACTGCTCTTAGGTATCTGTGTAGATGGAAGGGATGTGATTCAAGCAGTGATCAAAGGCACTGTTCTGGAAGAATCCATTTTCATCCGTTGCATTGGAGACCATGTCTTCAGATACACACTGGGCTTCAGAGATCCCCTCATAGCCTGCAAGAGTGACAAGGGCATGGACACATGCACATGTTGATTTTACTGCAGTCCAGCTCCTCCTTACCTCCCCTCTGCTGTGTTTACCCCCTTAGCATCATCCTTTATACACACTCTGGTTTCCTTTACACCACCTGATTTGGGTTGGGTCTTTAGAAAAGCATCTGTGTGAACTTTAGCACAATGTTCTGACCTTGGACTGAGCCCCCAGAGCCCACCTTCCACAACTGGAATAAGCAGCAGCAGCAGCTGAGGGAGCACATGGAACAAGATGCAGTTTAGCAAATGCCTGTGCCTGACACAGAACGTGGAGCCCTTACAGGCTGGGGACTGCACTGGGGATGGCCTGAAGCACCAGAGCTGGCTCCCTTCTCTGCCCCGAGGAGGGGTCTGTGGGGCCATGGGGAAAGGACTTTCTCTGTGCCTTGGTGGAAAATGAGGCAATTCCATCTCTTTAGCCTTCCCCTTGTCTTTTCCACCTGCCCACACCTCTGCAGGCAGGTGTGCCTGGGTGGGGCTGAGCCAAACTCTGCCCAGAACCCACAGAAGCCTCAGGGCTAAGTGGCACCACACCAGCAGCCAGGGTTGGATCCTGCATCCTACACAGCTAGTCCTGGCTGCAGGAAAACCTGCCCACTTCATTGTGGCTATTTTGCTGTTAGGTATGTTTTTATTATTTGAGATCAAATTCTCTACTTACATTTCTGCATTTTCCTATGACTTGTTAATTTACTGTTGGTTTATAGGTCAAATTCTGCTGTCTGCAGAAATCTGGCACTCAGTGAATGTCCAGAGGTTCTGGAGGACGACCTCGGCATGTTTATCTGTGTCGGGCCAAGTGGAGTGACCAGTATTTTGATAAGTTTTGTGAGTGTTTATGTTATGCTAATTTCAATTTGATGAGCCTGTATACAGGGTGGATACACAACCACAGATGGATAAAACCCAAGATAAGCATACACCCCAGAAATCGTTATTAGATTCCAGATAGAGTAAACTATCCAAAGTCCTGAACAGAAAATAAAAATTTATTGACTGTTAATGTGATTCATGGAACAGCTGTTTGCCAGTCACATTTGGCATTCCTGTGAGATGAGATCTCATTTAATATTAATGGTGCTATAAAAGCTTGAAAAAAATTAATGCTTAGCCTTGATGAATCTTGCAAACCTGAATGGTTCTATTTTACACACTAAAAGATGAGATGAGATTTATATATTTCATACATGTTTATGTTTCAGCCTTTTAAGTATTTGCATGCCTCAATAACCACTCTAAAAACAAAAATACTAAACAGAAACATTTCATGATAGTTTAGGCCCAGACAGAAAAATCAACTGTTGTTGAAGTTGGTGTCTTGCCACAGTATTATTCTTTACTGCTACAATTTCTTTTGGAAAGTTTATTTAGTCTGTTCTTTAAATATTGCAGGCTGTCAATCTAAGCTTGAAATTTGATGTTAACATGAAAAAACCCTGTGTTTTAGTAATATCAAACTTATGAGTAACACTAAAGAATTCAAAGCTGAAGTTGAAACTTCATCTTAAATGTTTCCCTTGTGTTGGTTACTGATGCATGCACTTCCCAGAATGGAACAGCAGACAAATGCATGCACACTTGCTCTGAACAGAGTCTCCTTTAATACAAAACAAACAGGAAAGTCAACTCTAATTTTGTGGTCTGACTCAGGCCCCAATTCAAAAAGCACTTAAACATATGTTTTCAGTATCCTTCCTAACTGAGGTGCCCTTCTGAGTGCAGACATGAAGAGAACTTTATGTTTTATGGCTCTGACAATACTCACGTTTTGTTTGATTTCAGCAATTCTGTCAATTCTTAATTTTGAAGGTAGAAAAAAAAGTACACTGAAAGACTGCAGTACTACAGTAATGTAGCCATTATAACTTTGACCTGATTATAAAAGCCTGCCTGAGCACACCTGAGATGTGCAAGGAACAGATCACACAAAATCGTAGGCAGTGCCTTGCCAGCTCTCCTGAAGGTGGGTGTTGCCCATGGCATCCAGCAGAATGGAGGAGACTTTGCCTGTCAGTCAAATACAGTAGGATTAAAGAAAAAAGAAAAAAAAAAAAAAAAAAAGCCTTTCTTCTTCCCAGGTTTTTATAGATGAAAATGAATTTCAGGGCTGTTTTTTACACAAACATGTTTTTGTCATAACATTGAATATAAAATGGGTTCTTTGCCCCTCCTGCTACAAATATCATTTGGGTAATTCCTTATAGGTGGAATGAATTACCTGTTGAAGCTAAAGGTGCATTGAGTATGTGGTAGCCATTCTGCCTCAGGGGATTGAAGCAATGGGATTCCCCTGTGAGCACATCACTGCTGACAGACTGGTCCATTGTTCTGTAGCAATCTCCGTAGTGGAAACAGTTTTGTATGGAGTGAAAGCTGCCTTGGTAACCTGGAAGCAGATATTGCACACAATTCAATCCTTCTGCAATGGCACTACCTCCACTTCTGTCACAGCAGTTCATTACTCATGGGGGGGTTTAGTTCCTCAGTTTTAACTTTGGAAAAATGATTGTCCTGTTCTATGAAGTGCAGTTACAGAAGAGCCTCATCAGACTCGGTCCCACAAGGGGCTGTGGACTGTGATCCCCATCAAGCAAAGATCCCAAGGATGGGATATTGCATTCCCAAGCAATAGATCAGCTGAACACAGTCAACAGCACACTTGGTTCCAAGCTAAGCAGTGAGCCCTGCACTGGATCAGCTCCAGGATTCTCAGCTCCTACGGGAATGTCTCTCTAACAAATCACTGTTAATTTAAATACAATAATGCAGTATTTAAATGAACAGCACTGCTTTGTTTTCAGTTAAGTCTTTGCCCATCCAGTGTGTGCATCCAGAGGCAGCACTGTTTATCCAAGACACCTTCACAGGTTCCTCAAACTTCTTTCCCAGACTGCTCTTGATTCAAATGAATCCCCTTTCACTGGACACAGGGGCCACAGTGTGCACCTAGAAGTGCAGGACTGACTCCAGATGGTTGTCAGGTGAAGACTGAGTTCAACCAGAGGCTCTTCTGCTTCTGGAAAGGGCAGAGATCTGTATGGTCTCTGCTTGCCTCAGTCATTCTGCTTTTGGGGCATGTTTGACTCTCATTCTCCACATACCCAGCATTGCTTAGATCCTATTTTTTTTCCCAAAGTATTGTATAATCTGTACCCAGAAGTTTGGGTTTTGCCATCAGAAGTTGTGAATGAGCTCTAGACAACAAAAGAAGATATTTAACACTAAAGGACAAATTAATTGCTGAGGAAGGAATTTTGCAATTTGTAAGTTATTCCAACATCCTAAAAAAAATTGTAATTTGTTCCCGTAAGGATGATCTCAAAGTATGTCACCATATTTAAATCAGCCATGGCCGGATTTAATTCTCTGCCTTCCTCCTGCCTCAATAAGCTCTTCCTTATTCCAGGTGCATTGCACACTAACTGCACATTCCTATCAGCTACCCCTTTTCCTACCTTCTCTGAAACAATTCTCCTTCCCTTAAATGCAACTCAAGTCAACCAAATTAGGCTTAAAGTCTAGCAGAATGTGCTTTGGATTTTCCTCTAAATGCCAGAAAAAATATGGAGCTGTTGTCTTTCTTCCCTCAGTGTTACTCAGACTGAAACACTTCCTCAGGAACTCCTGCAGAAGCTGGGGGCAGTTCAGTGAATCCCTGTGACAGCCACGTTTCTCTGTTTCCAGCTGACAGCTCGGCCCCACTCTCAGCAGAGACCCGCCCTGCTGGGCTGCCTGTGCAGCTCTTCATTCTGTTTGTTCAGAAATTGAAACCCTGAGCCTGTCCCAGAGCACCTGGGGCTGGGCTGTATGGGGGCAATGTGTCCCTTACAATTCCTGCAGTGTGCAAGCTCTCTCCTGTTCAGGAACATCTCCCACACTTCCCTGTGTTTCCCTCTGCTACCAAAGTCTGACCAAGCAGACAGTACCAGGCAAAGCTCAGGGTCTGGTCACTTCATATTTCCTAAGGTGGCAATAAATAAGGCCAAGTGAGGCAATTCTTGAGTAGAAATGCAAGAAACTCATTGAGTGGTGGAAGATTTGCTCTGAAGCTTTCCAGTTCAATAGATGCTTTGGCAGAATCTGCAAGGATTAGATGATTAATTTCTTGAGAATGTATGATCCACTACAAAATACCTGAAGTGTCAATGTGCATGATTAGTGAAGTCCTAAGAGATGACTCTTAGATAAAGAGACTACAGACTCTGTACCAAGGGTGCTCCTATGTGCTGCTGTGGAGAAGGCAGCCCAAAAATTCAGAAAGCTGAGCATTAAATGATGCATGTCCTTCCTTGGAATAAACAGCCAGCCACCTCTATTCACTGCCTGGATAGTCTGGCTCAAAGAACCAAGGAGCTCTTATGAGAGGTAGCACAGCCCTCTTTTGATGTGGTTTTAGGTACAGTGCTTTACTGATTTGCCTGGATAATTATCCTGACTTTCTGTTTACAAAACGCAAACTCCTTGCTGTAAGCCTTCTAAAAATACATCCTTTTGGGATGAGCAGTGAAAAAAAAGAGACACTTGGCTTCAAAAGAGGCACAACTGGTTGCAGGGAGCACTTAGATGCATTGCTAGAGTAAAAAAAAAACCAACACAGCCTTTTCCAGAATGTCTGCTATAGACATCACTCCTAGGGAAGGCATGACGTGTATTTTCTCTATCCCTGGAACTGCTGTCCTCCCCTTGTGCTCCCAGGCTTGCCTTTGTTTTAGCAATTAAAAATCTTCATGATCTACAGAGCTGGCACAGTGGCCTAGAAAAGCAGAGAGCAGCCAAGCATGACAGAACTGGATTGAAACTAGTCAGATCCAGGGCTTTCCCAAGACCTGTGGGGAAAGGTTATTTTGAAGTGTTTTAAGTTACACTGTCTGGAAATACCTGAAGCAGAGAACTGCCTCAGAATGAGAGTCTGGAAAAGAGCTGCCATAAGCAATGAAATCCTCTTTTGGACTGCAGTGTTTATCCCTCAGCACCACTGTGAGATAATTTGAGAAGGCAGAGGAAAAAGTGTTCCTGGAACCACCCAGTGAAGAGAGGGCTGTAGGAAAATCCTGGTGCTACTGCACTGCTGAGTTCACCAGGTCCTGATTTCTGCCAAGTGCTTCACAGAGAAAATAGAGAGAAATGCCCCTTCCCTGTTCTAATGTGCCTGCAAGGTGGGATAAATGCAGGAATGAAACTAAAGAAAAAACATGGAGTGAGGAAGGGAACGGGTGCAGCAGGAACACAAAAATGGGAATTGTGACCCTTTGTGTTCATTGCATTTAGTTGTGGTTCCTTCAGCTTTAAATGCTTCACTGAGAAAATATGGGGAATTAAAATATGATTAAAATCCTATAACCAAGCATTCAGTTAACAACCACATATGGTTGAGTAAACTAAACAGGGAGCATTTTTTACAAGTTCCTAAAAAAGACTCCCTTCAGGGGTTAAAATACAAAGTAAGCAAGAAGGCTGGTCCAGTGCAGACATCCCTGCTCCTTCTGGAGTGCAAATCTGTAGTACCAACTTGGCAATAAGTGTTTCACCAATATTTTTTTTGCCACATGGATTTCAGGTTCTCCTTCAGTTTTGATTTAAATCAAGAATTTTCTGAGGTTATTTTCAAGTGAAGAATTTACTAAAAGTCCTGTCAGTTTAAATGATCACTGTTAAATGTTTTATGTACAGTAAATGTAGAAATATAACAGTTCATAAAGGAATAAACTGAGTTCCAAACATAACATTTAGTTAAAATCTTTCTTTGAAATAATTTGTGGCAGAAAAGCTGCACTTAGCCACTTCACACAGTGCACTGGCTGCCTCTGCTTCTCTAAGGCACAGCCTAGAAAACTTCAAGCAGCTTTAAAATGAATGATGTAATGAGCAAATAATTGGAATATGCCTATTAAATGCCATCTTGTTATGTCATGTCATTTACATGTATTTGCAAATAAATCTCCACGTTTCAAATTCCATAAAATTTCTGACAAGAAATCATGTCAGGTATAAATAACTACAGGATTCCATTGCCTGCCAGATCCTTTCAGCATGTAATGATTTCCATGTGATCTTTCTACAGCTAGGTTATAACATATAAATAATGTCAGCTTGTTCTTTCATTATCAATATTTCTGCTACCAGCCTGACGAAGCTGCCATCTCCTGAAAATTCCACATCCACACTGTTTATGTGCTTCTGTACAGATGCCTGGTTCTACATTAGGTTTATGTGGTGTACCTTTTCTTGGCAAAAATTCAAAACTCCCAAATTATTACAGATTCCATTTGAAAAATGTGCTATTAATGAACTGAGAGGCAAAAAAAAAAAGAAAAAGTAGAGCGAGTACAGCTAAGTACAGGTTACAGATAATTGGTTTCAAAGGCTGCTAATCAAAACTGATTTTGGAATGACCATTTCCATAATTAATTTATAATAATACTTCAACATTTGGCCAAAGTGGAAAATTATTGGTTTTTCAAAACCACATGACATAACACTTAGAAAGCAACAATTCATTCAAAAGGAAATGTGGTTTTCTTAAGGAATAAAGTCAATTTATTTAAGTGGTTCAAAACTTGTTCTGTCTATGCATTTGTTTCTGCCGTAGTAATGAGCTGCTAAACTTTCCTCTTGTGGCTTGTAGTTATTTAGCTCATTATGGCAACATAATCATAGATCATTATATGCTATCATAAATCTGCCACTTCTCCCTTACAGAGTTAATCTTTTTAAATTGAATAATCTGTTGAGCATCAGGTTGAGTTAGTTTTTCCTTCAGCACAAATCATTAAATATAATACGCTTTAACTTCTCAGACGAAGCCTGTCCAAGCAAAGAGCAAAAACACTGCTGAGAGAACGAGGGGCAGAGGGAACTGTTGGGACACCCAACCCCATCCCAGCTGGGAGCTGCTCACGGGTTTGTGCTCAGGCTCTTGCAAGCAGACACATGTCCTGCACACTTCTTTATTGGGAATATTTACCACATTTTAGCAGCTCACCATCTGGATTGCATAACAGATTTCTGAAATATGCAAGCTCCTGTTACTGGAAGAATCTGTGATAATAATATCTCTTGCTAATTTGTGCCTCAAAAATTTCAGGAACATTAATTAGTTCTCACAGCAGAACTCCAGAATAGGTATGTAAGCTTGCAATTAAAAAGGCTGAGTAATTCAGAACAAAAAATGTTTTAAATTAAGCTGTGGGACAGCTGCTTACTGCTCCCATTCCTGTCCTCAAGTCCCACAGGCACTCTGCAGTTGTAAAGTGTATTTACATGTTACTATATAAGGTAAAACAAACTAAACTTCCAAATAATACATGAAAAAATGTTTGTTTTCTTTGTCTGATTCCATGTCTTGTGCATCACTATGAGTGGACTGAGCAGGACAATGCCAAGGTGTGCCTCAGCCCATGCATTTTGGGACTGGAGGGCTCTTGCAGGGTCACTCTCCAGGCTGATGTCCAGTCAGGGGAGGTGCATGGCCAGAAGACTTCTAGTGAAGGACCTGAATAAATGCAATCAATCTGCTGTTGGGACAGCTTTCCCCATTATGATGACACAGCACAGCATGGACCTATCTGAAAATTTCCCTCTGTACGTACATCCAAGTTTAAAAATTGGAGTTCCCACTGAAATGTTGACAATCTTAGCAAAATATGAAGAAGAAAAATAAGTTCTTTCTCTCCAGCTAGAAATTAGAAAAGCTGCAAAAAAACAAAAAGAGAGAAGAGTTACCTTGAGATCCCTGCTGTACAGACTGGTTGGGAAATGGGGCGTACGGTGTATTTGGAATCCCAGAAAACTGCTGCCCATTGGGTGACTGGCTGTGGGATGATGGAGAGCCGTGTTTCTGCAAGAGGGGAGGTGGAACTAAAGCTTTCAGGGGGCTGACAAGTGGAGAGATTATGTTGGGAACAAGCCTAGAAAAAGAAAATACAGAAAAACTTCACATATCACATTATAAAATGGCAAAACGAAATACTTGAATGAACTATTTCCATAATGGCCAAACTAATAGAGAAGTCTGTTTTGCAGGTACAAATTATACTGAAAAAAGGGACAACAGTGCAATGCTACCTTCAGATATTTGCTAGGAGGCAAGAGAGTTAGACAAGGAATTCTGTTCCTTTACAATGACTTCCTGCACTTGCCATAACGACAGGATCAAAATGACACCAGTCCTCAGGGAGCAACTTAAAACACAGCTCAGTTTGATTTAGAATTTTGTGAGCTGAGATTCATGTCCAGAAACAGAAGAGGAAAACGTAGCCAGAATGAGTAAATGCAAGTAAATTGTTTCAGTGCCTTCATAGCTTAACAGGGTGAAGCTGTAACAGGATCAGGCTGCAGCAGGAGAAGGAAGAGCGTTGGTTTCACTCTGCAGATGAGCAGAGTGGATCTCGAGCAGCTGTGACAAGGGGCCCTGTGCTCCACAGCCCAGGGGTGCCCTGTCAAACAGCTCAGGCAGCATGCGGAGTTCTCAATACATTCTCTGCTGCCTCCAGAGCTTTTCCTAAACCTAAGAAGGGTCTCTTTGAGCAGCACCAGAACCTTCAGCTGCTGCAAAATCCTCCTCACTGTCTGAGAGCCACTCTGTGGAAAGTTCCCAGCTACAGAACCTGAGGAAGAAAAACGGAACAACCTCTGCAGGCTGTAATAGATGTCACTGAGCTTGAAAAAAATACTGAGCACAAACCACTGGAGGCAGACAAAAATTAACTAAATAAAAACTTCAGTCTCTCACTGGTGTCTTCCTCTACCCCTGCACAAGCTGTTCAAACACCATAAACCATCACTGCACACGACGGCTTCTTGGAGCAGCTGGACTGACCTTGGGGGTGAGGCTGTGCTCCAGTGAGGGCTCAGCACTACGTGGGAGTGTGCAAGAGGTAAACAGAGGGGAACTGTGAATAAATGGTGACAACAGTTAACCAAATTTAACATGAGAGGCACAGGAACACTGCCAAAAGCTGTCACAGTGATGCTCTAAATATTAGAAGGGGTTTCAATCAACCAATCCAAGCCCATCCTATGCTCAAATAACTCCATCTCCCAAAACAAGGAAGCAAGACTTGCAATACAAACCACCAAGACTGAATCACCCCAAACTAAACTGTGGAGTTAAACTAGTGTTGTCAGGTGGGTGAAAGCAAGGATATTTTAAAGTCAAATAGCAAGAACTGGAAAACAATTTTTGTGAGAAAGATACCCCCTGTAGTAAGTGCTGATCAGTAATATGTAAAATAAAGAGGGCTACTTAAAGAGGGCTTACTCGAATTAAAGGAGCCAACAAGTAAGGAGAAAAATATCCTATTTGTTCTGGTTTGGAAAAGGCCTGGGGCTGCCAAGGTGCCAAAAAGGGACCGGGGGATGCCGGGGCCAGCTGTGCTCCGCTCAGGTCAGGGACCAAAGGCTCTCTGGAGCCCGCGCTGCCGAGGAGCAGATGCAGGGAAAACGCGGGGTTTATTTGCGCAGCAGCAGCCAAAGGGCAGGGGCAGCTCCCCTGGGCCCGCAGCTTTTCCTCGGAGGGCTCAGCGGGGCCGCGGCCGGACTCGGGGCCGTCCTGAGCCGCGTTCCTGCCAGCGCTCTGCGGCCCGTCCGTGCGGATCGGCCGCTCCCAGGCCCGCTCCGGCCCTGCCGAGCCCGCGGCACCGCCGGCCCTGCTCCGGCACCCGGGGACACTGACACCGTCCGACATGCGCCAGCAGCGCCCCGAGAAGCCTGGAAATGCTTCATCTGAACGGAGATTAAAAAGATTGCAGTTGTTTTCGTTGGAAAGATAATAGCTAAAAGAGCTCATGATAGTGACATTTATATGGGTAATGACCACACACGCATTTAAAAGAGAAACAAAAGATGTACTAAAAACTCCAATGCCGGGATGAGCCAGAAACCACTCTGAATAGGGGAGGAAAATGCTTCTGGGGAGCGAGTCCTCTGCAACTGCCTGTGTTGGGTTTCCTCTGCCTGCTCTTGGAATGTCTTGTCCTGGCTACTGCTGGGAAACGCAGCACCCCATGGAGACCTGCCGGGCTGCTCCGAGCGCTTTGTTACCACGGGCCATCGTGTTTCTAAATTCTATGCAATCATGCTGCTTGTCGAACAAAAATGGTACACTTAGGTATCCTGCTGTGGGAATACTGAAAATCCCAGCTTCACTACCCGGTTTAACTACTCCCAGAGGCTACTTAAATCTTAACCATGGGAGAAGAATTTAAGTTTTTATTGTTATTTTTAAAGCACTGCTTGTCCCCACTCACACTCTTGCATTCCTGTTTTTCCTGTGTGTGAGCTCAACAGGGTTTGTGCCTCGAAACCTTTTGAGATGAGTGTTTAAGGGTGGTGAGGTCCCCTGCAAGGCCGGAGGGGTGCAGGCCCTGCTCCAGCTGGGAACGCCGGGCAGCGTGTGGAGCTGCCAGCTCGCTGCTCCCGCCGGGCACGGCTGCCCCGGGGCTGGAGCTCAGCAAACATTGCTGGCTGTGGGCAGCTGTATCCTAGGAGCAGGAACCTGAGCTGAAACCCTGACAGCTCCGGGTAATGCTTGAGCATCGCTGCCTCCTCTGCATCAGGAGAGTTTCACAGAGTTGAGCAGTTCACCATAAAAATCTGCTCTGTTCTGCTCAGGCAGGAATTTAGTATGTTTCCTGGAAGCTAAGGCACAGTTTTCAACTATGAAAGACTTTGCTCAGCAGAAAAATCTGGCTATGTTAGCACAAGTGGCCATCATGGGGATCTGTGTCCTTAAAATATTCATCACAATCCCTACAGCTCAAGCTGGTCTCTAAAATATTACCCTGTGTGTGTGTGTGCATGTGTGAACGTGCTCTGGCACGCTCAAGGGGAGATTTTCATCAGCGAACTGTCCAGTCTCCAGTGCCGTGTTTTTAATTATCTCCTGAATATCTGACTACTAATTAGGTTGCTGTGATACTCAGGTTGTTAAAAGAGGAGGAATCATTCCTGATACAAATTAAACAGATAATGCATTAGAGCCTAAAAGGTGATGCCTTCTGTGTGGAAGGTGAAACACTGCAAGACTTACACCAGGAACTCAGCTGGATACACTAAAATTCCCAGGCAGTAGCTCAGGCATGTGTGTTTCAATAACTAATAGCCTGCACATTTCCTGTTAATACTGTACTACAACCACAGTTTGCTTTGGTTTGGATAGTAATAATAAATATATACCATATATTTTACCTTAATTGCAACTTGCATAATTCAGTAAATTTGCAGGTCCTTTGGGGCCTTTTAATATATATCTGTGCCTATATATAGCTGTATATAAAGAGATATAAATACTCTCACAGGCATGAAAAAAAAATCCATATCCTTCCTTAATTCATTACATTTGAGGGCTCCTGGCTCTATGGAATATTTCTGTTGAGGGCCATACAAGGGTGTGATGGGGGAGCCTCCCCTCCACCCTGTCCAAGACACAGGAGGAACAGGACACGCACCACGGAGAGAAGGAGCTTGGCTGGAAACAAAAGGAACATTTTGCTCACACAGCATGCCCTGGCCTGTGCCATTCACAGCCACAGGAGCCACAGAATCAAACAAAATACCTATTTTTTTACAAAGGGACTGAATAATTCAATGGCCAAAACCAACATTTCCATGCTAAGCGAGGGGTAATCACATCTTGTGCTTCAGGATGTAAAGTGATCGCCCATGGAGGCAGAGAGGAATTCTGCTCTCTTCCCTCACCACACAGCTCAGGGTGCCTGGCCACTACTGGGGGCATTTTCCAGGTCCCCCTGAAGCACCACTGCAGGATGGTGCTGGAGATGGAATTCCTGTCTGAGGGAGCCGGGATTTCAGGTGGGATTGCAGGGCCAACGCTTCCTCTGAGGAGGCATCAGCAGGCAATCAAAGAAAAGGACTACTCAGAAAAATCTTACGTGATTCATACACACAACCAAAAGGAAACTTTGGGAATAACTGAGCCTAACTCAGTAACCACCTTGTCTGTGGCACTGTGCACATTTCTGCATCAACACTGACTGAAAATGCCCAGCTCCACAGCCCTTCCCACAGGAACTCCTGCAGATTCTACCATGAAACCAAGTGTCAGTCATAGACAACAAACCGGTTCCTCAGTTCTACTGGAAAGCATTTGTCACTCACATCAACGGGAATGCTCAGAAATGTTGGTCCTAACAGGAGGACCTTTTAAAAGGGAAAATTCAAAGTCAAAACATAGAAAATTTTGATGTTCCTCTCCCTTTCTAAGTGCACACCTTAGGAATCTCAAACAAATCCCATTAAAACTTTTTATATAAACTTTCTTGTGATCATGCTTGAACAATATATTTTGGATGGTGGAGTTTTATATTAAATTTTAAGCAAGGCCTGTGTGAGGAACTGCCTGTGTATGCCATGAGCTATCAGTGACCTACAGAAAACCCTCCTAAAGGCTACAAAGTACCATGACTTTGCTTTAGAATTATCAATCCTGTCTGTACTCTCAGCCTCCCCAGGCAGGCAGTGATGTTTAAGGATCTCTGTATTCTCCCAATGCACACCAAATGTCCTCTTTCAATACCAGTGCAACATAAAGAAAAAAAAAACAAAAACAACAACAACAACAACAAAAAAAAAAAAAAAAAAAAAAACACCAAAACCCCAAAAAACCAAACCAACCAAACAAACAAAAAACCCCAAACAGATTAGCATGGATTAATTTAAGTTTCCATCACAATGCCTGGGTAGGTGTTTTCTATATATCCACAGTGCTTTAAGTCTGAGGAAGAAACAGATTTTCTCTCTGCTTTAGTCTTTGTTCAATACCACTTCCAGGACAAATAAACAGAATGAGAAATTATAAAGCTTCTTTCAAGATAAGAGAGCTTGACTAGACCTTGACTGCCAAACATTACATACACTATACTTAGGAAATACTGAGTGGAACTGAAAAATGAAAAATAATGAAAATAAATTCAAACTAAGATTTTTGAATTATCAATACGAATGAAGTATAACTGCAAATGGAAATATGTAAAACAGGGATGTTTCCCATATGAAAACTGTCTGGATTTTGTTTTTCTTTAATGGCATGATGGCTTGATTGGCAGATTCCTCAGCTAGAGAAAGAACCTCAACCCAAATCCCATTGAGTTCAGTGGAAATGGGACCAAATCCAGGCTGAAAAACATCTGTCCTTTATGTCAAATCGGTTTTTGTATATTTTGGGTTATAAGACTGTTCTGTAACAGTTCCATGAACAGCCAGACCTAACAATTGTGATTTTTGAGAATCATGTTTTAACTCAGATTAACATGAAGAAAAATAACAAATGAAGCACCAGAGTAAGAAGCACAAACAAAAGCAGCTCCACATTTTATCTGAAGTGCAGCACTGTAGCCACTTAGAGGAACTGAGAGTTTCCATGAGATGAGGTTCTCCCATAAAGCCCAGCACACCAACCAGTTCATTCATAAAATCTCTCCCCCAAGCATTATAGTGATATTGTGAGAAAGTCCAATTCAATTCCAGGACCAGGAGATTATTTTTTTTTTAATGGAAAAAAAAGTTAACACGGATTTTCATCTCTTCCCATAATATTAAAAATGATGTGTAAAGCTCTGCTAATCAGGTCCCTGGATAGAGCCCAATCTCTGGCCACGTGTTTCTGTTCTGGGTCTTGCCCTAGGGGAATTTCTGTCAGCACATGCTCAGGAAACAGTTACACCGTTCACTCTTTTGGACTTTTTTGTAAGACAGACTCTATCTGAAGTTTGGTGAACCTTTGCACTAATCACTGCCAGGTGCCTCTGGCTACGTTTCTGGAATGCAAGGAATCTTTTCCTTCTCTCCCTCTTTCTTCCTTTCTCCTCTTCCCCCCCTCTCCCTGATATCTAATAAATCCTTCAACACAGGTCACCTTGCTGGGCATCACTGCATTTCTTACCTTTCCTATAAACAATGAGCACTCACATCCTGGGGCTGTGCCACGGGGCTGTGACTCCAAGGAACAAGAAGGCACTCCAAGGTGTCACCGTGTCTCTGGTTTTCCCAGGAGCATGGCTAGAGGCTCTGTCCCAGCTCTGCTGCAGCTGCAGCCTGTGACACACCTGTGTGAGGCATCCTGGAAGTAGTGCCGAGACAATGGCAGCCTTTTTCTGGCTTTTAGACTAATATGAAATACAAATTTTTACTCAAAATGCTGCCTTGCATCCAGTTCTGCACCTTCACTCACCCACACTCTGAGCTGAGTCCACAAGTGCAGGATTGCTCAGCTCTAAGGAGTGAGAGGAGCTTCATAAATACTATGGAGAACACTATCCACAGGACCTTTCATGGGACTGAAGGGTGGCAGGTCATTTAATTGCTTTAGAATATTTTTAGTGATACCAGTAACAGTGATAAGAAAGCAATGCCATGTTCAGAATCACAAAGGAGCCCTAAGAGCCCTCTCCTGGTACACTCAGGGGTTTTCTGTGTGGGCCTGCCCTTGGGCCCAGAGGGGCTTCCTGAAATACTGCAACACTCCCTGTCTGCTCTAACAAACACCTGTGCAAGTCTGAGTGGGGCACAGAGCACAACTCAGTGTTTGTCACGCATTTCATCATCTACACCAGCCCAGAGAACACACAAACACGTTTATTCTGTGTCAGATGAATATCTCTGCAATTGTTCTGAGCTGAAATATGCTTTTTCTGCAGTTCCTCATAGGGATCATTATGGGAACTGTGCCACTCCAAAGGATGTTTGTATTTATAAGGGTTTGTCTAATAACCTCTGAAATGAAGCTGATGAATTGCTACAGTGGAAATCACTACACATGAGTGAGATTTGAAAAATTATTCTTGCTTACAATCTAGCAGGAAAAGGTATTTTGGAGTGAAAGAAAAGCCTTATTAATATGGTCAAAGAAATATCAAAACATATTTAAATACAGAGCAGTGCCTTAGGTTTAGGTGATTGGCAGGAAGTCAATTACAAAGACACGTAATCAAAATCAGAGACTGCCTACTCCAGATTATCTGGCATGTGCTGCATGCTTGACTGATGTATCTTATTCCAGTCATTTAAGGTCATTATTCTCTGGCAGACTGGCAGCAGGATGCTTCCAGGTGGGTTCTGTACAGGGACTGATGTCTGCTGTCTTCAGGTTTGCCAGGCAGAACACACTACCCAATAGTGGGAGATGTTAAAATAGCTTCATTATTGTTGCACCATGATAAACTCCTGTGTTTGGTGGATATGGTTTGCATCAAACTGCAGCAGTTTTGCTTAAAAAACAAACCAAAATTTGGAAAAAAAGAAATAACAGCTTTACAGATGTTAAGTGTAAATTTAACTATAGATAAATCCAGTAATGGCTAAAATCATTGATGTAATGCAGAAGAGCTCTGGCTAAAGCCATCTTAAATGCTTTCTGAGTTACTCTGACCATCTCCTTTAACCTCCCACCTTCTCCTGTAACTCTGATTTCTCACTGAGTTTTCCTTACAGTGTCTCCTCTGGGCAGGCACCACAGCCCTTCCTTTGAGAGGCACTGGTGGAGGCTCTCATGAATGTCAGTCCAGCCCTCCCAGAAACTCAAATGAAACAGTTGCCCACCTATTTCTGCTGATGGACAATCAGTATTTACTCCAGGATCCAGCACCAGGTTATCCTTAAGCATGGTAACTGTTGAAGCCAATGCTAATGCTAATTTTGCTTTAAAGGGAAGGGGGGAACCTGTGTAAGCATGGTAACTGTTGAAGCCAATGCTAATGCTAATTTTGCTTTAAAGGGAAGGGGGGAACCTGTGTAAGCCTATCTGGACATGATTATGAATGAATTCTGATCACATTTTCTACAATGAGATGAATGACTTGGGATTTGAAAGCAGGTGCTTTTAATTACTGATTTTCTTTGTTTTGTGGGGCTCAGTGCCACACCTGTACATTGTTCTTTCTGGACAGATGTACTGATGCCCCTTTTGCGTGCTCAGATCCATAACACTGAGATAAATTATGAAGGGTTCTTGGCTTCCTCCATTGAAAATGTTTTCAGCTGTCAGAGATATCTGTTTCTTGTTACTGGTTTTAGTGCTTTTGAAGGGAAGACTAAACCACTGACTTGTGTACTCTGTTATAAATGAAGAGTATGCTCCAATGGAATCCACAGAGAATGAGGGATGGATCTCCTTGGTCTGTTAGAAAATCTGTGCAGGTATTTAATTCTCCAAAGTACTTCTAGAGAGTAAAAATCTCTTTCCTACAAAGATCCTAACAGCGTCCCCGTTCCAAGTCCACTAATTTATATGAGCTCACAAATTTAATTTAAAAGATTAATTAATAAACAGGATTAATAAGAATCAGACATAAGTGGCTAAGACACCTAATTGTCTCTTAAAGTAATGAGAATTAGGAGCACAGATGTATTTTCCTACCTGGCCTGGATCCTGGCAGCTCAAGGATATAGCACAGGAAAGAATCTCCCCCATGTAACTGACAAGATTTTATCCAAGGTGTTTAGCTTCAAGCTTAAAAATATCAGGGATTTCAAATCTGGTGTTGAGCAGAAGGGAGGCTCTGTGTACCTCGTGTTACTTCATGTAAAAAGAAGTGAAGGACTAAGTTTTTAACAGAGGACTCTTTACACTGAAGTATTCCTGTGGTATTTGAAATAACAGGTGTTAAGAAGCAAGCAAACAAAAACTCTGATGTTTAAGCGCCCTGATAAAAATGTCTCTCTTCACTTGATAGTTCTTAAATCCCGTTTCTTGTGATTTTCTGTGGGGGTCAGTGTCACTTCAGGGGTTCTGGCCCCTGGTTGGAGCTGACTGTAGTTGGCTGGGGAGAAGTCCAGGCAAGGGGAGTTGTGTGAGCCCTTCCCTCTAACCTTGCTTAGAGCTAATCCTTTATATTAAAGGCTCACCAGATTTGGCTCAGAGTCCTCATTAATCACCACCTCTGCACATCACAGATGTCTTAATCCCACTACCTCTTCATTTACCGGTGTGTTTACAGAGCAGAAATGACCTAAATTACCACAGGAGTATAAAAAAAAGGTTTCCCTTTCCTTTCCTTGGAAACACATCACCTCATCCTCCCAATCAAGTCATTATTTGCCAGTGCCCCAGCTCCTGTTGGGAACAGAAGTGCTGTTTGTCACAAGTGTCAGAGAGCCTCAGTCACACACACAGGGACCGTGTTCAGGTCCTACAAAGTGACCTTGTTGGGCCATTGCACTGAATTGGTGCAAATCCCAAACTTGGTGCTACCACTCAAACTCACTTAACTTCAGTCAGATCAGTTTCATTAAAGCTGATAATTTATCACACTGCACATTCTAAATTGCAATTTACAGAGATAGTCTACAAATGAAACTAAGTACATTTTTAGATGACTTGGATAATAACAGCTAAAAAAATAGTAGAAAGCAAGCCAAGTGCAACATTCACCCAAGATTTAATATTAAAAGCTGTTTTTCTGTCCTCACTCTGCTACAAATCAAAATAGACTTTTTTTGCAATGGGCAAAATGAAACACAGTTTGACATTATACATGGCAAATGCTACAAGAAATGCTAAAATAAACCCTTGCTACCTGAAATAAAAAATAAATATACATTTTAGTCTGGATCATGCCAAGCCCACTTTCTGCATGCTGAAGTATTTCTCAGCCAACCACTTATAGCTAAATTAATATCAATATAAGTAATTTTTTTAGTGCAGCATACACTTCATTCCAGAATTTGAAAAAATGTGCTCCATACTGCATAAAGCCAGTATAAATACATTTGGTAATGAGGTCAGATTTTGTTAGAACATTTTCAAGTGAATTAGATAATTTTGTCAAACTATTTAAATGTCTCAGCAAACCATCTGGGAAAATTGACTGCTGCACTTGGTATTGACTTTGGCTAAGAACAGTGTAACATAGGGCTTTTTTTGTTAAAAAAAAAAAAAAGAAAAAGCCTTTAAATCGAATTCTGAATCTCATGTCAAACTTGAGTAGACTATTTGTACTCTGCCTCATGTAGCTTTTGGCATCTTGCACATTTGATGACTCAGTAATTAGATTTCTTGATAGTAATCACTTGGTTCCTGCCACAGACTGCACGATGTGATCCAGCCTTGTCATGGTCCCGATCCACAGAGCAGGAATTCTGTGTTTGCTCAGCCCTGGATGCTGAGACAGCTGAGAAACGAGGCCAGAGCCTCTGTGAGTGCCAGAGAGCTGCAGCAGAGCCGTGGAGGGCGGCAGTGGGAGGGGTTCCCTCCCTCTGCAAACCTCTGTAGCTTCCAGCAGGGATGGCACTGCCACCAGCTGGAAAGAACCAAGGGGGAACCCCTGTAATCCAGGGGCTCCAAGCACCTGAGTGTTAAGTGATTTTGCCCAGTTGCGTGGATGGATGCTTTAAACAAAACTGTGCTAAATGAAATGCAAGGACTGTTAATTAGTTCACACAAAGTTTCTGCACTTGCAATTAAGATGTCATGTACAGGCTGCATTTCAGCAGTCATGAATAATGTAAGCATAAAGCATTAAATACAGCAGAAGGATCTTGGACTGGGAATGACAACGCTGAATGAAGATTATTTTGGGTTTAGAAAATGGTATTTGAGATGCTGTAAAATTCCAAGTAACTATGTCATGAAATTGGATGCCCTGTTTTAAAATAACCGTTCAGAAATACATTCCAGTCTCCATTCCCTGATGTTTGGCTCATGGTTAGGAATCTGTTATCTCACTCTCACTTTCTGTCATAGGATGTTGGGGCAAAGACTTGACTTAGGTACTCGAGCACTGAGATAAGGAATCAGCACTGTTGTCTCCTCCTAGAAAGAATCTGCACTGCACTGAAGCTGGAATTGGCAGAGACAGCTCTGATGGGAGCCCTGGGGTGTCTGCAGCAGGAGCTCAGGGACAGGCTCAGCCCACTGACCGTGGTGCTCCTGCTGGAAATGCTGTGCTCTGGAATGGAGACACCAGGGGCAGGAATGAGAATTCACCTGGGAGCTTCTGACCCCTCAAACTGGAAACTTGTCAGTTGCCCTCAGCGTGGTCAGGCCTTTGCTTTCATTTCTTATTAGCAGCACCAGAACACAAAGTGCCTTAGAAACAAATCCACCTTTCTGACAGCCTGCTAAATCCTTCCCATAGTATATCCTTACTTGATTTCATTCTTGGCTGGGATTTTTTGCCTTAACTCCCCCTAGGAACCAACTCCAAGAGGAAACGGCTGAGCAGCACACTGGGAGCAGTCAGAGGGAGGGATCCCACCCCAACAGTCCCATTCTGCAGGGAAAGAACAGCTCATGGATGACCTTCACTTTGGAATGTCTGTCTCCATTCCTCCTATTTGCTCTACTGCCTTCTCTGCTACAGAAAACTCCCTGTTTACCTGGAGGAATTTCCAGTGCCTCCTGTTGGCCACGACTCTGCCATGGGAATGAGTGTGCCAACAGGAAATACAAGGTGGGGAATGTGGCAGGGCAGGAGAAGGGCTGGGCACAGGGATTTTATGGGACAAGGACAGGATGAGCCTGTCCATCATACTGGAGGGGGACACTGGTACCTGCTACTGGCTGAGCTCAGAAGAGAAGGCTGAAGGAGCAGAGGGTACAGAACCTCAGCTTGCTGCAGAATTCATTCCCAGTTAGGAAAACAAGAAGGACTAGTTTGCTCCTAATTGAATTTCCTCAATCAGATTGTTCTCCAACCACCCCAGGTGTAAATTTCCTCACTGTACCTCTTCCATGCCACACACACTCTGCCTCCTGCCCTTTGCTTAAAATCCTTCTGGGCTTTTCTAGCCCCATATTAAAGAAGGGAAAGGTCAGCCACTGGACTAGGATGGGAAAACTCTAATTGCTATATTTGCTAAAGGACACCAACATGTTTATAGGAGAAGAAAATCCTTTCATCTCTTTGTATCTTAAATTCCCATCAGTAAAGCCAAATCAGAGTCCTTTCCCCATCCAAAGTGCTGGGAAGTAAAACTGTAAGTATGAAGTTGAATCTGCATGAGGCCAGGCACCAAAAAAATCTGAGTAAAAAGGTTAGAGCAGAGTTTTGTGGCTTGCAGAGATTCTTTACTGTTGAGAAGATGTTATGAGAGCCTTGAGCAAAGGGTGCTTTAGAAATATCACACCCTGTAGCCATGCAATTGTATCCTGTGCTGCAGCAGTGCAGTCCATACAATCAGAGGGATTAAGCACTCTTCCCTGATTAGGATCTGACTGGGTAAAGCCTGCTGCTGAGAGGTGCATTGCAGAAAACCTTATCAGGGACAAAGGAAGTGAGAAAGCCTGTGGCTCTGACACTGAGTGAGTCTTACTAAGGCAAACACAACCTGATTCCTGAGTGAGTCATAGTTTTACCCTTTGAGAGGTTTCTCATGTTAGCTGAGAAAAGTTCTCTGTGCTTATCCAAACCTACGAGAAGTCATCCAGCAAGAATTAAAAAACAAAATGAAGATCTAAATGTAATCGCATGCTATGAAGAAAAAATCCCATTGTGTTTTGTCAAAGACAAGGTCAAGGCCACGAACAACCTGATAATGATGTCCAAGTCTGCCCTGCTTTGCACAGGGCACGGATGACATGACCTCCTGAGGTCCCGTGAAAACTAAATCAGTCCTTGATTCTAAAACAAACAAAATTGCTTTGTTTGGGCCATTGTTTTCTTTTGAACAGCATCCATGCAAAGTAAAATAAACAATTCATCATCCATTATCATGCCAGACACAGCCCAGCACGTTTCACATCACTCACATACCCGTCCCTGGCACTCTCCAGCGGCGACTGGTGCTGATGTGGGCTGGGCAGGGCCGAGTCGAGGGGAAGGTGCCTTGAAGGGATGTCGTGAGGAGGCGGCAGCACAGCTGGGGAGGGGCCGTTGTGGTTGCTGCTGGATCCACTGTACATGCCTGGGAACACACAGCAGTTGCCAAAACAAAATAAGCAAGGAAGCACCGGTGAGACCTGTGGAGTCTCCAGCTCCGTGCTGCCCCCCACCCGAGAGGCACAACCCCACAGCAGAGCCCCGGTGTGCCAGTGAATGTCCCTGTGCCTGAGCAGCACTCAGAGCTGTGCATGGCACTTTGCCATGTGGGTGTCTCCTCTCTGACCCTCCCAGGTGCTCCAGGTGTTCCAGACTCTACAGAGCTGGAGAAGCCCCTGACAGCCACTTGGTGGGACTCCCATCCTGCCTTTCCCATATTTGTGAGAGAGAACCACAGTGCTCGGGGGATGGAGCTCACACAAGAAACAGACCATGGTACCCTGGGGGTTTGCTCTTCATTTCCAACTCTCTAATTTGGCTTTTCATTACTAAGCTGCTGGACATCACAGACCATTTACGAATATCACACATTGATACTAATGAAACCCCAGTAAATTAAATGCATAGAGGAACAGAGAGAATTTTTACTGAGGTCATGAAAACAGGTTCACTAGTACAGATAACTGAAAGATTGTGGGGACTCTCCATTTTTGGGGACTCTCCTCCCCCATGGCAGCAAGGCACCAACAGCCAAGTGCCAACCATGCTCTCAAGCACACCCATTATTGGAGAAGCTTTGTCCAGGGCTCTTGCATGAAGATGTTGGAATTAAGTTTTTTTTCTCCTTTCTGAAGAGTGACCATGCACCAAGACAGGCACTGCCTGGGCTCAGGGCCCTCACACGGACTTCTGGTGTGAAGGCTGCACTGAGGGCAGGTTTCTGTGGTGACACACATCACAGGAGTGCAAGCATGGAGGGTGTAAATGCTGCCTTATAGCAGGGGAAAGGGGCTGGCTCCTTGTCATGCTGTTCTGGGAAAAATCCTGTCCTTGTCCTTCCCAGCTTTTCTGCCTTTCTCCTCTTCAAGTTTTTCCCACAACACATCTGCCATAGTTCTGTCTCACCCTCCCAGGGAATGTGCACGTGGATGAGGACCAGAACTGCCACTCACACTGTGACCTGAAGGCTGGGAGCAGCAAGTGAGGTCTGCCAGCTCCCAAAGGGTCCAGCTCTAGAGCACAGAGACCCCATGCTCCCCCTGGAGCCTTTCTTTGCCATCCCCCCTCCTATACCATTCATCTGTCCTTCCCCACTCAGTGTGGGCAGGGCTGCACACCCAGGACAGAGCCATGTGCCAGCTGTGCTCAGCCCTGTCCGTGTCACTGGCAGGGCTCTGGGCTGCACCCCTCCCAAACCCTCCCAGTGACACAGAACAAGCAGAAGGCGACATGAAAATCCAGAGCTGTGGGGAACGTGGGACATCCTTGGGGTGGAGAAGCAACATCTGAATGTCAGCATCTGTTTCTCTGTGTGACTGAAGAGCAGAACCACCAAAGCAAGATTCCAGCCACCTTTGTCAGGGGCTTCAGATGAGTCAAAAACCCCTCATGAACAATGAGTCCTCAGCTGCTGACAGATCTAAGGCAACAAAGCTGAACCACATCATCTCTGTCTCCAGCTAGACAGAACATTTGTCAACCAGCCAGTGAAAACAACTTGCTTTCTGCACTGCACACCAGACAGAAGGGGCTTTAAGAAGTCAGATGTTCCCAGGTGATACGAGGATTTATTTGTTAAAGCCTCTCCTGGTAACAGTAAGTCAGTAGCAAGGATGCTGCATTGTGGAAATGCTTTTCCACTGGTGGCTTCAGTCCATTTCATAATACAACAGTTTCCACTTCCCTCAGATCCTCACTATTCATACATTTATTGTGAGGCTTGAAAGATGAGCTAAATTTGACCTTGACTGTTCAGTGTCATTTTGCACTTCAGCTCCATTTCCCACACCACCAGTTCAGGTCTATTGACAGCCTGGAGGAAACTGCAGAACCTAAACCAAGCTGTTCATGCTCTAAGGCTCCCACTCTGTTGGCCCAGCAGGAACTTGTGCAAAAACCCCAAAAGGCCTCAAGAAAAGGTCATCTTAGCAGTGTGGTGGCCAGAAAACACACTCCATGTTCTGTCTTTCAGTCCCATCCCTGAACAGTTCATGGATGTTTAGGATGTCTCTCTCCTGTTCCTTGAGGTGATGAGAGAGTAGCTGAGTACCTAAAATCAGCATAACCAAGTCCCACATGATCCCTGCACTCAAACCCACCCAAACCAAATGAAACCAGAATCCATCAGCCCCAATTTCTGCCACCCCCAACCACTCTGCAGAGAAGTTCTGTGGAACTGTTGGGGTGGACACCAGGTACCCATTTCTGGGCTTGAGGAGTTTCTAGCTGGGGACATCCTCTCCCAGATCTATCTTTTGACTTCCTGATCACAATTCCTCAGGGAGAAGGCCCCTGCTTGGACCTGTGCACTGAGGCTCACAGGGTTTGTCACCAGTGAGTTCTCCTGTCCCTCCATCTCTGTGCCCAGTTTAGCACGAGGTGTCCCTTGTCCCCACACCCCCCAAGCCATCCACACATGCCCAGAGCTGCCCCACCCCAGCTCCCCCACCAAGGACAAACAAGTCAAGGGGGGAAGGGCAGTTGCTAATCCAGTCTCAGTATAACTTTCAGTACTTCCAAATTTCTTTCCTTTTACAGTTTTTCTTCCCTTTTTTTCAGCACAGAGCACTAATATTTTGTGTACCTGAAGTCACATAGAAGCCTTTGGAGCTGCTGTGAATGACTCCTGCAAGTGCAGCCCACACCAGGCCTGTGCACCTTGGGCCTCTTCATACATTGACCATCTCAGCTTGTAAATAGAAGTCATCAATCAGTATTCAAATGGCCTTTAACCTTAACATCTGTGGCCAAAACAGTGCTCTGAGCATCTGTGACCAGCAGCCTTTTCCCCCTCAGCTTTATGCTGAGAGCAGGCAAACAATAACAAAACCCAGAGAAAATGCCTGAGTGGGACCAGAGTGCTACAAGCTCTTGTCCACAGGCAGAGTTAAATGTGTGCAGCCATGAAGCATCTTAGTTATGAAGAGGGGAAAAAGGAGGAAGATCTCAGCAAACAATGGGTTCCTCTGACTGCAGAAACATTTCTCTGCTCACTATCTTACCTGCTTTGAAGTCAGACACAAGGGATGGGGCCTTTTTTAATATTTTGTTTTTTCTGTGATGGGCTTTCATCCCTGACATATTTAAAATGTGCTTTAACTTGGAGTAAGACAAAACTGAAATTCTCCAGGAATCCAAGTGATCCCTAAAGCCCAGAGCTCTGCACATTAATAACGTGGTTTCTTTGGAAAAAAAAAACCACAAAAACCAAACTCCAAAGCCCAAACCATGAATGTTTTCATATTTCAAGTGGAATATGAGGACATCATGCACTGTATTTATCCATGTATAGCCTATATACAGTATTACAGCTGATTTCTCAAAAAATATTACCTCAGCTTATTTGAAAGAGCAAATGTGCAATCACTGCAGACTATAGGTGGCAGCAGGAATGTCCTTATGCTGTAACTCTGTAAGGATCAGCACTTTGGTTTATATGCCCTAAAGAATGACAGAGGAACAGTTTTGCATGTGGACTGTACTGCAGATAAGATGAAGCAACTTCTGTTTCACTGCAAAACAGTGTTTCAAGTCTTGATTTATTTTTCCCTGGCATTTGTTCATAGTGTGCATTGATGGGGTCTCATATGGAGCAACCTGATGGAAGTATCAGGGAAGATTTACAGGTTTTTTACAACATCCTGGTGATGGATTGATATAATCAGCACAGAAATCATATCAGACAAAGCCAGAGTTACAGACAGATAAAATCCTTCATTTCACAAGAGATTCTCTGAAATGACACTGAAAGGTTAGGGATGGTCTGTTTATCTGTGAGCTAATAACTCTTTTCCTGTTTTATTGTTGTCACTTGAAATCTGAGGCTGTTTCTGAGGTTCTGAAGTGCAGCCTGTTCCGAGGAAAATGTCACTGCTCTTTCCTGCCCTGCCTGGAAGGGGGAGGCCAAGCCAGGCTGCAGCTACATGGGGCTGTCAAGGGGACAGCACAGCCTCGTGCTGCCCTCACAGACCTCACTCAGTGCAGGTGGCGCAGGCAGAGACTGGAAATTAACCCCCAATCCCTCCAGCTTTCTCCCACTTTTCAAGGAGCCACATGTAAGCCCTGAGTGCAGACTCCCAGGGAAAGCATATCAGAATGATGGGGTATTTCCCTTTCTATTCCATTCTGTTCACCAGTTGCATTCCAACATTTTAATGCAATTTGAACTAGAAAAGAGGATAGGAGATGTCAAGCAAAATGCATTTTTCGTTTTGAAGATCTGAAACAATCAAAAAAAGTAGGAGATTCTTGCAGAAGGCAGATTACAATTACACTGGTGGCCTTTGGGAGTGCCTCTCTCTGCTGCCTGAATACAGAACCCCAAAATGCACATCCCTGATTCAGGATCCTCTGCTGGGGTTCACTGATCTTATTTCCCACAGAAGGGAATGGAAGCCTTTTTTTCTCTTCCTGTAAAATGTATAGAAGAGTCTAAGGTCCCTGAAAAGGGCCAACTCTTATTCAAACCACAAGAACAAAATAAAATACAGAAAGAAAGATTAAATACTAGAAAATATTAGAAGGTTTAACATTCCAAATCTGAGTTTTCTTCCCATTCATGTATCACCATATTTTTTGTTATGATCCAAAGTGCATCACAACACTCAGCCTCATCAGCCTTCCTGCAGCTCCTGAAGAGAACCCTCCTGCTGGGAGTCTGTGCCACAGCATCCACCGGACCTGCCACAGCTCCTGCACTCTGCCCAGGCCAAGGCTCACTTTGAAAGGAGAACAAATGGATGGACACAGACTCTGGGCAGGGCTGCTGCCCCCTTCACATGAAATTAGCAGGTGCTATTTCTCTGATTAATTCTGAAAAACCAAAAAAAGCAAGGCCTTAGTGAATAACTCACAGAATTATTTCATCTTATTTGTTGGTCTGGAGTTTTTATGACCTTCCACACTGACAATCTTTTCTGGGTTAAATCCTCTGTTACATGACATATTTAGCACCACACTTATTCGAAGTGTTCTTACCTGTAATTAAATCATGAGGACCTACAGATCTGCCACACTTCCCATCCAGGATGTGCTGTGAAGACGTGTGGAGCTGTTGGATAGCTAAGCACTCACTGAGTACATCTTGTTCAATATCAGTACAAGACTTTAGCTACAAGAGGAGGATAAAAGAAAAATTGTGTTACATAGTAAAACCAAATTATTAATAATTAACTTCATATATCTCCTTATGGATTATATATAGAAGGAAGAAAAGCCATTCTTAGGAAATCAGTGTAATTAAGGATGTGTGCAGTACTTGGTACTTGTAATTAGAGGTAACTTTTGATGGTTTTCTGAAGTGCACAAGTGTGCTAATCTTATATCAACAACCAGTTTGCTTCAGAAAGTAATGTACCCTGTGTTCCTTCAAACCTTCCTGAGTAATTGAACTGCACATTTTCAGGCTTTCTGTAGTTTCTTGCATTCTGTGGCAGAAGGTTTGCATCACCCTCTAACTGTGACACTTGGAAAGACATTTGATAGGGAAAGAAAAGCATTTGTGCTTATCAGATTAGGAGTGGCAGAGCGAGGTGCTGTGGCTGGTGGGGAAGAGGTACCACACACGTGTCAGCTGTGCTGCTCCACGGAAATTAAAGCTCTGGCAAAAGGGTCTGCAGCAAACTCTTGAAAACCACAATGTCGATCATATTAAAAACAGCAGGAGAGGAGAATTAAGAAAGAAAAGCATTTCTAATTCTCTTTCAAACATGCTGATGCTGCCAAGCTTTTGTCATAACAGAGTGCTCGTGTTACACAAACAGCCATCATATTCTACAGCCATTAATAGTTATTGTCCTTATGGGTACAGCCTCAAATACCCATCTCCCCTGGGCTTGGGTATTCTAAATAAAGGGCCCAGGCAAACCTTCTCAGAATTCTGCTCTACAGCCATTTGTGGGTTTGAGATAAACATCTGACATTTGGATCACAGAGTGCATCTGCAGCCAATTAAACTACTACTAAATTAACAGCTAACTTTCTCCTGTTTTGTTCCTGTAAAGCCTTTCAGAACAACCAAATATCACCACTGCACTAATCCTCTAAGCTATGAACTAAGTGCTCAGGATTCCTTTGATACAAGTCTAAGCTCAGGCATTTTGTTTTGTATCAGAGATGGCACATTTTGGTAGCATATCTCAACCAAGACATGTTGGCAGAACAGTTTGTTAAATTTTTCTTTCTTGGCTAGCTCATTTCCACTCAGAACTCTTGGGAAGCTGATACCAACGGACAACTGCCTTTGCTGAGGTATAACCAAAAACGAGCAAGTGAGTATAAACAGTCTTTTCCCTTTTTCCTAAATCTGAAATCCAAAGTAGGCTGCTCAGTAACACTGGGATTTACTTAATTGTGAAAGGTGTTGGGGTTTTTTAATATACTTAAGTGAAATACTTAGGGGGGTTCTTGTTTATTTATCAGCCAAGTTTGCTTTGATCCTTTTGATGAGAGAGCCTCACCAAAATACACTTGAAATATGCTGCTTTTTCAGGTGCCTTTAGTTGGAGGAAAAAAAGTCAGAGGATCAAGTATTCATAAAGTTATCATGGAGAAACGAGACCAGAAATCTGAAGATGATTTCAAACCACTGGAGGAGTGCAGATTTAGACTGGTCTACCAAATAAGGTGTGGGAGGCAAGTTACTAACATTATTTTAAGATAGATTTGATAAGTCTATGTGAGGCTGTGTACATGCACACAGGAAAACTCCTCAAGGCAGGAGATTAAGTGGTATGAAACCCTGGATATTGATGTCTTGGTGCATCCAAGCACTCTGAGCTTGCAGCTGGTGCTAACAAATTTGTCCTGGATTGATTCTGTGCTTCAGGCCTCCTGCTGCTGATGTAGGAAGTACTTTGTGCCCTTTAACACAAAGTTTGGATTTGGGGTTTTTCCCCACCTTGCTCTGTAGAAATGTTACGAGGCCTCAGGAGCTGACAAGGTGTAACAGTGGGGACTGTCCCTAGATGTAAAGGATGGTGATATGTTAATGCATTCATTCAGTACACAGAGCTGAACAAATTACACCTTTGGTATTAGGAAGTAAATCCCTCCTTGTTTCTCTAAAGTATGCCAGAGACCACAGGAAGGAAAAATGGGGAAGTTCTCTTCTGTGGAATAGGGAGCACAGTTACTTTCCACAATCTGCTGAGAATTTCATGTAAGAAACCTTCCTATTGCAAAGATCTTGCAATTGCAGAAGACTCTGGTGCCACAGCCACCCTCTTTCTGTGGCCAATTACTGCTATGGCCTTCTGACTCTTACTCTCATTACATAGAATTAATTACATAGAATTAATCAATTACTGCTATGCCATTATGACTCTTACTCTCATTATGTAGAATTAATTACATAGAATTAATCAATTACTGCCATGGCACTCTGACTCTTACTCTCATTATGAGCTAAAGGTTAATCTAGGGAAGTGTTGGGAATTTTGTGACCTGTGGGACACACATGCAAAGCAGATCCTGTGGAACCTTCTAAAGCTGAGAGCTGTAGGGAAATCACGAGGCCTGGTAATACAAAATTGGGATGGAAAACTAGGCAGTGGCCAGGCTGGATAAAACCTTTGAGAGCTGACATCTGCAAAGACTTGATTTCACAGACACCTGGATGCCCAGGCACGTGTCTCTCCCAGGCACAAAGCTCACCATGCACTGGGTGAGCCATGAGTATTTGACACAGAGCCCTGCTCACTGATGTGCTGGAACTGCCACTCAGACTGCACACATGTGGCAGAGAGAAGGGTCACAGGGAGAATCAGGGGACACACAGCTGTCCTGGCAAAGGGCACTCTATGTTCAAACTGCTGAAAGCTCTACAAGAGCAGCAGCAGGAGGGAACAGGGCATGGCTGCCACAAGGACCTCTCTTCTATTCCAAGTCCTCTTTTCCTGCATTTCTTTGTACCCTGGTTTAGTTTCATTTGTGTTTTAGATGATCTGCCAACATGTACCTCAGTAAATACCATCAGCTAGTGCTGATTGCAGAGACTCAATGCAAGGATATTTTATGTGAATGACAGCACAATTTGGGCTTGTGTACAAAAGATGAACAGGGAAAGAAACGCCTGCACAGAAGGCATGGGGCAAACTGAAATTAGAAGGTGGCAGCCTTTGGAAGTACAAATATATAAAGTGGTCTGGTTAACAACAGTGATTAAAAAACACAAAATCAGCTCCATTTAAGTTTTCTTCTGTGATACTGCAGAAAAACTGATCTGAAAATGTATGAATTAAAGGTAAATTAAGAATGACTGCACTGAGGAGCTCTGGGGATGTCACTCCTTGCCTGCTCTTACCTTCTTACGCACCTGCTGCTCTTTGGCCGAGTGAGCCTTGACGTGCTTGCGCAGGGAGCTGGGGTCGGTGTAGCGCTTGGAGCAGCCGGGGATCTGGCAGGCGTAGGGCTTCTGGGAAGGGAGCAAAGGGACACAGGTCACACCCCCTGCCCGCCCTGCCGCCACGGGAGCTGCACGACGGGCACACGGGGGCTGAGCCTCAGCTGCTCCCTCTCTCTGCTGGGCCCACGTTTGCTCTGTCTCCTCTGAGCTGCCAAACCAGGCACGATGCAAACAGAAGTGATTCTGCACCGGCACGCTGGAAATGGTTTACTGGGCTGAGCTAAATGCTACTGAGGTGGAACTGAATGGGTTTTGAGAGCATTTCTTTATTCCCTAGCATTTACAGCAAACAAAATTATCATGGGATCACCCAGTAGAATTATAAAGACAAACATTCTGGTTTTGAGTTCTGAGTTACATAAATTTTAGAAGGATTCCTGGGCACTGGTGAGATCCCACCTCAAATCCTGGGTGCAGTTTTGGTCCCCTCATGATAGGAAAAGCATTGAGGGGCTGGAGCATGTCCAGAGAAGGGCAGTGGAGTTGGGGAAGATTCTGGAGAACAAGGAGTGGCTGAGGGAGCTGGGGGAGCTCAGCCTGCAGAAAAGGAGGCTCAGAGGGGACCTTCCCAGTGACTGAACTCCATACTGAATTCTACTTGTGGCTATGCCTGCTCCCAACAAATGGAACACTATCTCTGGGTACAGAACAAACTCCAAATGAAGGTGCAATTGCCAAAATGAGCAAAGGCACATTTTATTAAATAACCAATGGTTTAAGTGCCAGCAAAATAGTGCAGCATGGCACAGCTCACAAAGCTTTCAAGTTGAATGGAATATTCTTTTGCCCCTGTTATCTTGCCTCATCTATCAACATTTCCTCAGCCTTTTCACTAGGACTAGCAAATCCTTTTGGTGTCTTCTCAAAGGCAGAAAACTGGTTTGCCATGACCTCAATGTCAGTTCTTTAATCCCCTTGGTTTCAGAAGGAGGATGCACAGAAGGGAAAAAATCCCACCCATTTTGGGAGAGGTGACTGTGAGGTCCTTTAAACCCAGTTGCTCTGTTCCTGGAGGAGTGCTGATGTGCCCTTTTTACCACAAGGACAGACAGGTTCCCTTTGTTCTGCTCCTGCCTAGGAGAAGGATCTACTTCCAGATGATTTAGTAGGGATTTGGTCAAACTAGCATACACCAGTAACTGAAATGATTTACAGATTCTCCTTTGGAGAAGATAAATGATGGAGTGACCTACATTGAGAAGCTTAAAACCAATTCCAAATGCACTCAATAAGGAAAAAACAGCCTATATAAACCCCCTTTCTTTCTAAGTACCTCCAGAGGATAAGTATTGCTGCTCTGTCCAGCCAGCAGGAAATTTCTGAAGGAATAATAGAATCATTCACTAATTCATGACCTTACAGGCTAACACAGCACCTACCCAGAAAGTTACAGGGCAAAGGAGATTTATTGAGAGTGTCTGGAACACAGAGAACTGACACCTGAGGAAAAGCTATGGAAAACTTTAACAAATCCCTTGGCAGAAAAACTAGCAGAGTATTTTTCAAATCACTGATGTCATTCAAATTAGTGATAAAATCATTCTACCCAGTCATAGGGAAACTAGATGAGAATCTGAGCACCCTTACAAAGGTTCATGGCTATTTGCTCTGACATTCCAGTCAGTTGTTTGGTGCAGCAGCACCATCCTGTAGCTCTGCTATTTTTCACATTCACATAAGCACAAAATTCACTGAGCTTAAACCACAGGGCTTCAATTAAACCAGGGAAGTGGAACTCAGTTACTGTGTGCAGGACTACAGGAACAGTTTTAGAGAACCTGCCATGGAATAGCACAGAGGATGTTTTTAGATATTTAAGAAAGTTATTAGAAAATGATTACTGTACCTTTTTCCTGATATATGAGCATTTCAGATAATAAAGACAGAGATAAAGGGAGAAGAGAAGAAAATAGAAAGTTAAGACATTTGTCTTTAATATTGCACAGACAACACATACAAAGAATTTGTGCTCATTTTAGTAACCACGTAAGTTCTCTCTTAAAACTAATAGATGGAATTCCATTTGTGAGTTTGGCTAATAAAAATATATATCTATTAGATTTATGCAATTAAATATAAAAGCTGTATGCAATTTAGTATATCTACTTTCAAAAGAGATGCAAATTGAAAATTCAAATATCTCAGGTTGACTTTCAAATAAATAAAACATTGTTATTGTAAGTGTGCTTTGGTTTGGAAAATGTGACTGACTTGCTTCTCTTACTTGTTTGTTTTTGCAAGGCATAATGTACATTAGACATTCCTTAATGCTGCACTGTCTGAAACGTGTAACTGCTTAAAAAGTAAATATCAATTAAACTCAAAAGTTCTGCCCCATAAACACTTGGCCAAACTAAACCATATATTCACTTCTTTGAAAAAAGACAAAGGAACAACTCTGCCTGTCATTCTTTACAAGCTTTATGCTGAGGACATGACTGGTCTGCAAAGCTGTCTCATTGCTTTCTTTCTGATGATTTCATTTCAGGAGAGCCCAAGACACTTTACAGGCTCTCATCTTCTCTGTGAGACAAGTGAAAAGAGCTGCAGAGTGAAGCCAAATCTACCAGCTGTAGGGAATAAAAGAGTGTGTTTCTCACAGTTAATTCTGATGGAGGGTACTTAACCAATTCCATAGAGCTATGAGACAAATTTATTTTCACTTTTACAGAATTACTGTCCAAAACTGAGCTGCATTTACCTTCCACCGAGAGGTCTGAACAGCGTTTGCATTCCCTCAGAACACTCACTGAAGGAGACAGGAAGTGAGACAATGACACATATTTGGTGCACAGCAGTGACTCAGCTTTCACTCAGCCACATCTTACTGAGCTGCTGCCTCCTCTTACTGGAACAGGAACAATGGCAGAGCTGCTGAGTAACTCACTCCTGCGTAACTTACTCCTCAGCATGAGTAACACGAACTAATTGCCTCTCTGTGATCAAGACTTTTTCAGTTCTCAAAGCACATACAGCTCAAAACCGAATACACTTGCTCACAGCTGATTTTTCTAAGACTCTCCTCATGAAAAGGCCAAGTCCCCCTGCAGCTGCAGAACCGATTGTGCCCCAGGACCACTGGAAAACTCGGTGCAGCTCCCAGTATGAAATCACGCTTACGGTATCCAGGTGTGTCCGCTGATGCTTTGCCCGGTCGCTGGAGTTGCTGAAAGCTTTCTGGCAGCCAGGATGCTGACACAGGTATGGCTTCTCCCCAGTGTGACTCCGGAGGTGAATCTTGAGGTTCTCAAGCCTAGAAAATGCCTTGTTGCACCCTTCAAACTGAAAAATGTCATAAAAAAAAAATCATTGTAAGGTTCTATTAAATAAACCATGTGCAGCCACAATGAGAACAGTGTAAGAACCAAGTTGGATATGCAATAAATCAGCCAACATTCAAACATCTGTTGAAATTTATGGATGAAACACAACATATTGTGCTGTTCATTTAGTCTGTCATCGAAGACACGGTGTGCAGCTCAGCAATAATACAAGGGTTATAAATGTCTCTCACATTCTGTCTGAACTGAACACTTAAAGACACAGTGTCAGAACAGAAAATTTAAAGAACAAGAGAAGTCCTCTGAGATGTTAACTGGCACAGGAAGCTCTGTGGGCAATAACAATTAGCTGCTACAGACAGAGTGCAAGAGAAGCTGGCAGGTGAAAACCTGGTTTCAGGTGTCTGAAATGTTATACACTGGAGCAGATGAGCGTGGACTATTACAGGAAGACCTGATCCATTTGAAGATCAATCCAAAGAAACTCTGCTGTTATTCTGCACCCTTTTCTTTACTAGCTGTATCATTCAGAGCAGTTCTCAGCATTTATACAACCAGTAACCTGAGCAATTCTGACTTCTTAAGCACCCGTTTCATTAGGGAGCTCAGCAATAAAACGCTGCATAGCTTTCATAACAGAAGCCACTGTTTCAAATTAAATCTGAAGAAGTAAGTAAGTAAAATTTCCAGCTACTAGGCCAAGGGAAGGGTGTTTTGTGTTGCTCACTGCTGAATTTCAGTGTTACAGACAACAGGCAGTGGAGGCACTGTCTGTAGGATGTGCTTTGGGAACTCTCCCAGGTGAGCACAAGTACTCGTGTGTGCACACTCGTGCACCTGCACACCCATAAAATGCACTCAGACACCTGCACATGTTCAAATACTTGCATGCAAATATTCAGGTGATGGAATGCATATTCTTTGCCCACTCTGCATATATTGCTGTTTCATGGCACTGCATATCTTCTTATGCCTCTACACAGGCAAAAACCTGGTTCCTCAAGGATTTGTAATCTCAAGGAATGTATTAGAGAAACACAACCCAATCCACCTTCCTATCAACACTAAGAGCAGTTCTGAAATAAAGTAGGTGTATCCTCACAGAATGGTTTGGGTTGGAAGGGAGCTTAAGGGTCACCTGGTTCCAAGCCCTGCCGTGAGCAAGGGACACCTTCCACTATCCCAGGTTGCTTCAAGCCCTGTCCAACCTGGCCTTGAGCAGTTCCAGGGATGGGGCAGCCACAGCTTCTCTCAGCAACCTGTTCCAACCACTGTGTCTACAAGCCATAGCTTTTTCTATGATTCTTGCTCATAAACAGTGAAATCCTGACTCTCACAAAATCAGCAAATGCTTTGTCACTTCCTTTTGCCGAGTCAAGATTTTGTTCAGCAGCTTTCCAGGAACCTGTGGCTCCTCAGATGACATCACAGACATCACCAGCTTGCCAATCCTGTTTGTCACACACACCTCTTACACTCATCAGTGCATGCACACTGCAGACTCAGCTGCAGCATCCAGCAGTGCAGGGGGAGAGATGTGAAGGGAGGGCAGCTGCAGATGGAGGAGCACTGAAGGTGCCATAACCTGGAGGCACCTGATCTCCCAGGGCCAGCCAAAGGCAAATCACTGATGGAGAAAGGCCCTCCACATTCTGCTCATCCCAGTGTGTTTTGTAAATACCTCAGAACAGCAACCAAAGTGATTCTTGAGCCAGCACTTCACGCTGCAGGCACGGGATGCAGATCAGCTCTGCACACTACAGGCAGAGGGGTTTCTGGCACTTCCCTGCCTGGCCCAGGCACTCACACACCAAAGGATCAATGTGGCTTTTACTGCCATAGATATTTTGGCACCCTGAGCAGTAACCTGTCTGAATGGCACACTGGGTATGTGTACAGACCATTATCTGATGTGTATTTTCCATCTTTTGCCATCACAGCCATTGTGACAGATCCACAGAATCACCTGGAGACATGCAGTTTATCAGTTCAGAAGCTTTGTTTGGCCATGATCCACCTCTGAACACTTGAGCTGGTGCAAAAAGGCAGGGGGTTTGGAAGTGACCAAAGCCACCAAGGCTTCAAAAGAAACAAATCAAACAAATTTCTTCACAATCATCACTAAAAATCTGACAAAGATTCAGGATGGAGCAATTTGAAATCTGCAAAAATGCTGAAGTCTATGAAAAATAAGAGTAGAGTTCAGCAAATTCACAGTTCTCATAGGACATTCCATAAAGCTGAGTGAATGTTCTGAGGTCCTAAAGATGACTCTTTTTTCCTTTTTGTTCCAAATTTTCCTCCTTTCCAGCCTCCTTGGATTAGTGTGCCCACAGTGTGGCATCCCTTTGAAGCACT
This sequence comes from Cettia cetti, assembly GCA_013401135.1. Taxonomy (NCBI): domain Eukaryota; kingdom Metazoa; phylum Chordata; class Aves; order Passeriformes; family Sylviidae; genus Cettia; species Cettia cetti. The sequence continues at coordinate 136,890 of VZUI01094777.1, forward strand.
ATCCCTTTCATCTCTCTTGCAGGTCCCCTTCAAGCACTGAGAGGCTGCTCTAATCTCCCCAGAGCCTTCTCCAGGCTGAACAAGCCCAGCTCTCTCAGCCTTTATTCTCAGAAGAGGTGTTCCATCCCTTGCAGCATTTTTGTGTTCCTTCATCCCCCAGCCTGTGTTGATACTGGGGATTGCCCTGAACCAGCTACAGGACCCTGGACTTGGCCTTGTGGGCCACTTCTGGAGCTTGTACAGGTGCCTCTGGATGCCACCCTGTCCTTCAGGAATATCAACTGCACCACTCAGCTTGGTGCCAGCCAGGAATTTGCTGAGACTGCACTTGGTCCCACTAAGGACCCCCAAGGGACACCACCTGTCACCAATGTCCCATCTGAACATTGAGTCTTTCACCACTCTGGATGTGACCATCATTCCTCATTCATCACTGAGCACTCCAGCCATCAAATCCACCTCTCTCCAATTTAGAGAGAAGGATCTTGACCCTCAAAATGTTTCTCTAATGGCAATCCAGTCTTCAGTTCCATATCTAGAACCCAATGCAAAGTAGGAAGGTATGCAGAATAATCCAAACTCATTAACGGTGCACTCTCATTGATGTCAGTAGCAAAAATTCCAACAGCAAATGTCCTAAAACATCTAAACACAAGCTTAATTTAAAACACATGACAGCACATATGTTTAAGAGTTTGCTAGATTGACACCTCAGGGAGAGAAGGAGGAGGCACTACCAGAAATGCTCAGAGCTACAGTGTAAGCAGCAACACTCAAACAAATATGGGCTTATTTACAGACCCTTTTTCTGTGGTCAGCTGTCTTTTCTTGGTAAATATGTCCAATGCCTTCAGGAGTAAGGTTCCTCCACCACCACATATACTTGGACATTCAGAGCTTTTTATTTATTTTTGTTATTATTTCCTAATTTATATTATTTGTATTACCCAGCTCTATTAAACTGGATAACAGACAGTGGGATGGTCTCAATGCAGTGATCAACTCAGGATAAACATGTCAGGTGGAAAAACACACCAGCAAAGAGAATGATGTGACTGCAGTACTCAGATTTTCAAGTTGGCAAAGGCTGTGTTGGTGAAACAGGAACTCCTTTCAAAAGGAAAGTAGAGGGAACAAGAACCTTGCCACAAGTGATGAGAAGAGAGGAAGCTGAAGATGAAAGGTCTGAAAGGGAGGGAGGATTGGAGTTGGCACAAAGAGCTGAGCAGAGTGGGGCTGAGGACCCACTCAGAGCTGCAGAAAGACTTTGAAGGACATGCTTTTCAACTGTCTCGTTCCTGGATCTGCTGACTGTGTCTCAGTTTGTCCCAGTGGAAGTCCACAAATGGAAACAGCTTCCCTGAAGTGGAGTGGTACAACAACTTCAACTGCTGTTAAGACAACTTTGTGAGGTAATTCTTGGGTTTAACTGCTACTCACCAACTCTTTAAACCTTTCCACCTACTCTTGCTACTTGGAGTGCACCATTTACATTTACACTATATAAAGCTACTCTTGGAAAAATGGGGTGCTTGTTCTTCTTAAATACCCTCCAGGAAGATACAGCCATCCCACAAGTGTCTCAGCTTCAACTACAAAGAAAAAATGCTCAGTTTTGAAAGGGCTTCAGGATGGTAAGAGCTATTTTATCAACTGAGAAGGCCACTTACACGATCTCCCACACATCTGGCCCCAATCTGTCACTGCTTAATCCTACAATCCTAAACATTTTGTGGACGTTTGATGCCTGGGATAACTGTAACAAATGCTGCATGATCCTCAAAGTCTGTAAATGTCAACAGAGCCCTTAAACAAGTTTCATCAAGAAAAAAAATAATTATATTGCAATTACTACTTTTGCCTTTGCTGTGAGATCACTAATGCTGCGCACACCCAAGCACAGACACAAAACAATGGCACGTGATTATACGAAGAACAGTGCAGTGATTGGGTTTGGTAACTACTGCTGCTTTCAGAACAGGGCTTCTACCAGGAAAAAACACCTCATAGAAATTTATGGCACTAAAGTAGTTTGTTACCATATGGACATACATATGTTATCTTTATTTCACACTAAAATCTCACGGCAGTGTTGCTGTTGCAACATGCATTCAAAAGCATATTTATAAAAACACTGAATTATCTCATAGTGATCCAAACACATCACAATTTTCCCAACAAAACAGTTTAATCTAATAACTGTAATTGCTTAAAATGTTTTTTCTTTGCTTCCAGATTATACTTTGAATGCACCTGAGAATGCTGCCACGCAGAAATAACAGCATGTTCCCAAGAGGGTTTATATTATCACATGTTTACCATTTTCATAAGCGTATTTAATCACAGTCATGTCTAGAATATCTGTCAGTGGTACAGATCAGAAGAAATAAACCATAAACTAACCAGCTCAGACCATAGGGTGAAGCAATAACTGACATTTTCTTAGGAAATGAGTTATGACTGAAAAAGAGAAGCCTTCACAGTCGTAGTGCTAAATAGGTCCAGTGTGCCATTAGAGCAAGCTCATTAATATACACCTCTGCTCTCCACTGCAAGAACAGTTAAACAAGCTGCCTTTTATTTATAGACCTAAAAGGGAAAGAGCAGGTCATATTGGCTGCTGACATCTCAGACAGCCTACAGATGGAAAACCCAAAACATTTCATTCCAAAGCATTTAATGCTATCAATAGGAAATCTGATGTCTGGTCAAAACATCCACAAGCCTTACGAACATTGTGAAATGTTCTTTCTTCCCAAATGATTAAAAAATTGGGAAAATTTGACTGAAAAACATGCTATGAGAAAAAGGATCCTGTGAGGCTGCGTATCCCTTCTGGAGGGGAGGAAACAGCCACACCACTCTTTAAATAGCATCAATGTTTTACAGCACACTGAGGCCAATGTTGGGGCCGTGGCTGGGAGCACACGGGGCTCCAAACTGTTACGAACCTCAGGAACTTAAACACATGAGTTATTCCACCCCACCCCACAATCACAGGATCTGTTTTGGTTCTTTGTTTTTCCCAGCTAACTCCTGATTAGATTAATGTTCAATTCGCTGTTGTAGTTGCAATGTGAAGTCCTGATCCTGCGAATTGTTGCATATGAGTAACATGGCTCATGAAAGGAGTTTTATTTACAGAATATTTGAGTACTTCAACTTCAACATCCCAAAGAATCCCTATTTATTTAGCCAGATTCAAACTTACAGATTTAAATTGTTGAAGCTGGTCTTTTATTTCCTCTTGTGATTACAATAAAGTAGGAGGTAACTGTAACATAAAAAGACCTGCCAATTTCCAGATTTGGTTTTATTTCTGAAGCCTGAACAATTTGTTTACAAAGTGACATTACATGCTATTTCATTTCAGTCTTGGGCAAAAATGCTTGTACTTTTAATTACTTGTCTTTAAAACAAAGCATTTAGGGCTTTAGCCAGAGTATTGTACAACTGCTGGTATGTAAGAGAAGAAAAGCTTAAAAGGTTCAGAACAGGGAGAAGAAAGACTTAGAAATGTAAGCCACAGTATAAATGCAATACATCCTTCACACTTGTTGGGGTTTAGGGTAGCTGTGGCCAAGCATGTGACATCCACACACTGTCCACCACTAGTTCATTTTTTTATGCTGTTAGACAGATTGTGTATTTCCTCATTACCATGAAACTGGGAAATACGAATACACTGAGAATCCCTGGAGGAGGTGATCTGATCACTTAAATAAGACTTTGGACTGTCTCTTTTTATTTCAATTTTATGAATTTTATGAGCCCCTAAGCCCACATTCCTGAACCCCCTGGGGCAGTACCAAGAGTGATGGATCCACAAGGAATGCAGACCACGCAGGACTCCTTTAAGCCACGTGGTTCCAGGAGTGCCCAGGTCTGATTGTGCCCACGAGGTGATTCCCAACACAAACAGACCCCTCCAACTGCAGACTCAGCCACCTGCCTGCCAGCATCCCCTGCATGGGGCAAATGTTGCTTCCAGCACTGGAATATTCATACATTTATTTCTTCTAGTGCCAGCAGGTCACACACTTCAGTGAGCAAACTGAACTTTCCATACATTTTCCAGCAAACCCAAAATATCTGGGAAACTATCAGAGCATCCTATCCTTTCCACAAGACTTGATTTCTAGTATTAAAATCTCTTTTTAGTAATCCTTCTTTAATCAAGTAGAAGTATAAACATTTGTCAAAACAGGGGTAGTTGCATTTGTTTGGTACAACATATGAGAATGAACCAGGAAAGTTGGGAATATTTTACTATCAGCAGCTTGACAGCCACAGATTTTACCATAAGGTTTTGCTAAATATGTCATTTGGAAAGCAAACAATTTTCTGAAACCTCATTACAGTTGGACTGAATGCAGTATTATGGCTTGCAGGCAAAAATAACATTACATGAGGCAACATTTTAAAGAACAAAATGCAAAATTCATAGGGTCATGCAATAAGCAAAGAAGACACCCCATGTCAGCCCCTTTATTTCCTCAGATATAATTAGGAAACTATTCTTTATTTGGGATTTTTTGAATAGCTTACAAGCTCTTTGAAATTAAAGGACAGCATACAATCCAAGATATGCTATTCTAATATCTGAAGCCAGATCTGTTTGTTTTGGGGACAAAATTAAGATTGAACAAAATCAATTAAAAAACCTTCTCCATCCATGCCAGCAAAGAACCACAAATAAATTAAAATGATTCCCTCCAGTACCCTTAGATTTTTTTAATAAAGTATAGTTTCCTACGTGTACTTCAAAAACTTGTTTCTCTGGATCAGTAATTCACTGTCTTAATTTCCAAGGAAACATTTCCATTCCAGTTTGCATCTGTAATATAATCTATTTGCACTCATCTCAATCTTTAAAGAACAGTCTGTGCTCGTGGTGTGGGGGGGCCAATATCACTGCAAACAGTCTTGACAAGCAAGGTGGGAAAGGTGTTCATAATCTACTTACAGGTATGAGAGTTTGGAGTGAAGAATTAATTTGCTTAACATAAAGAATTCAGCCTCTGAGCAAAGGGAGAATCCATTACAATTCATGTGGACTAACCAGTTGGGGTAACAAAAAAATAAAGCAAATAGAAAAAAAAGAAAATAATTTAAGAGACAGCAACAAAAAGAAGGGGAAAAAAGTAATTATAAAAAGAAAAAAAAAATCCTACCCCAAAACTTATGGCTGATTAGCATAGCCTAGCATCTTAAAAGGCCAAAATACCACATGTGTGGCATGTTACAAAAGAAGATTAAAATAAAGGAAAAAATAATCCAGAGAACCATGAAGTCTCAAAACATCTGGAGTTTTATAGTAACAAGGAGGAAAAAAATCAAAAACATAATTGAAAAAAGTCCACTGCGATACATTATTGTACAATGAAGCTTAATGGAATTGAAAGGAGAAGAGATGAAAAGGCAAAATAAGAGGGGCAAAGAAATAAAAGAAACAAGAAAAGGCATTTATATTTTAAAGATGTCACTGAGGGGTTTTATCCCAGTTATTAAAAATTACACACCCTGCTTCTGTAAGCTGTTCCTGCAATGTGTTGAGCGCTCTCTTTCAGCGCAGGACATTGATGCACGCCGGGGAACTCAGCAACCCTTCTGTGCCCAGCACAGGGCACTTCTCACCCCTGGGTCTGGGAGAGACATCTGCAAAGAGGATGGCAGAGATGCTGCCTGTGCTGGTTTACATTCTGAATGCAATGGGAGATTGGAAGAGAGGCAGGACAAACATAAATTAGGAATGTTTGCTAAAAACAACGCGCACATTCAGAATTAAGCAAACAGTCTTAAGCTGTTATACTGGCATCAGACACTATTGAAATACTCTGAATGTATTCACTAACAAACACATGGAAAAAAACCCCAAAATTAAAAGCTTCCCTCTTTATTTCATATTTTCCTTTATTTTTAATGAACCAGTAAAGGAACAAAAAGATCCTCACATAGTTCAGTCTGCCTTCATAACATGCCAAGAGTGTGTCTAGGAACAGGACGAGCTTCCAGTGCACCACAGACACAGCAGCCCGGGTTAGGTCTGAGCTGTGTCTGTCTCCAGTCACAGGAAGATCTGAGACCAGCGTGTGACAAACCTGTGTGTCACAAACACAGTGTCATCTGGCAACAGTGACTGTCCATCCTAACTTCCCTCTCATCCTCCCTGGACTCCTATTTTTTTATGATTCTGGGAAACTCAGCTCCTACCTTTGTCAAGACCAATAAATAAATACTTTTTACAGTCATAGCTTGACACATGTCATCACAGCTTACAACGTGGCTCCTGCCCTTGGCAGATCAAACAGAGGAGGATCCTGTGGATGAAATCTGATCTACACTGGGAAATTGCTGGCTACAGCTGACTAAACTACTCCAGCACAACCAAATTCTCTTAGGATAGATGAAAAATAGCAGCAAGGTAACTCTTTGCCCATCTAGGTACGTTTTTGTTCCAAATAGAACTTTCTGCAAGTGGTTCAACAAAGCTTGTTCATTTTCCTCACTAAATGTTTCACAAAGTTGTTAGTTTTATTGCTGGGGTTTTCTCCCATTTTAGTTAGGGTGGATTTTTTTTAATCTTGAAATCTACTGATACTTCTCATACTCTGCCTGTGCTCATTTCCACAAGTGCATAATGGAGCTTTTATCTCAAGTTGTTATTTCTGTGAAGTTCAGCTCAGAAGAGTAAAGTTCCCCTGCAAATTGACAAACTGCATTAACTTGCCAACACTGCATTAATCTGCACAAAGCAATGAGGAGAACACACAATTTTCTCCAAGGTTGTTCTTGGCAGTGGAGTAGAAAAGTCAGTGGGATTTTCAGTGCCCAGGTGGGCTCCTGCTCTTCCTGTGCCATGCTGGGCCAATCTGATCATCCATAAGTGAAGACTCAGGTCCCACCTGTAATCCAAGGCAGGCAAGGGATCTGCTAAAATGCCTGTACCTGACCCTCACTCATGTGTGTAAAGCTGAGCTCTGGCAAAAGAGCCCTACAGGAGGTGCTGGTGAACCCCTGGGAGGCTGCATGATGTGATGGGAGCTTGTTCTCACTTCAGGGTTGGTTATCTCATTCTGCTCTCCCTCATGCCCTGCTTGTGGAGCTCTTGGGCAAAAATGCTTGTACTTTTTATTATTTGTCTTTTAAAAAAAGCATTATTTGTCTTTAAAACATCAAAGCACTGGAAACTTCAAGCTTGAATGCTTGAAGCATTTGTCTTTAAAACATTTTTATTTTTTAAAAAAACAACCCCAAGAGACACAGCTCTCTCCTTCACCCACGGACCTGCTCATCACACTACAGCAGAATCCCACAGAGCTCAGGGTAACACATGGAGAAGGATGATCTCTTTCTGAGAGAACTGGCTCCCCTACAAATCAGGAACTCATCCTCACTTTACCCTAATTTTTACCTTTAATTTTAGTCCGGCAGTGTTTGCATTTTGTCTTGCTTGGCCATGTTCATTACATGAAGGAGAACCTGAGAAACTTATTCCTAGGAAAATGGCTTCAAGACCTGACCTGCTTTAAAGGAAGTCAGTTTTCTCTCCAAAGGAGATGTTAAATCAAGATTTTGCTAATGAACACCCTGTTGCTACTCTTCACTCAGGGCGATTTTCCACTGAACTGGTGTGGGCATTGACACCTCCACCAAACCCTGCTCCAGTTCCAAGTGCTGGAGATGCGTCCTGAAGCCTGTTGAGAAGATGAGCTGTGCTGAAGAGCAGTGCCAGGTCCCTCCATTCTCTGCAGCACTGTGGGATCCTCTGGATAAAAGGCTGTATAGCAATGTTCTTTTCTGAATAGCACTTAATGTTTTCCCACAGTCTTATTGTTTACAGGGAGTTTAGCAAGTCACTTCACTAATTTAAAATAGATTGTGTCCCACATGGGTGGATAACAATAACACATATTGGTGAATCATATGGCTTTCAAATGATATGTATGAAAAAGAAGTGCTACACATATTGTCTGAAATTTTATTGTGTGAAACCACAGCACTTAGCTCCCTACCAGCTGTGTCAACAATTCAGTATAATAAACTAATACAATTGTAGAATAACAGCAAGGTTAGTTCTGAAAATTAAAAGCTAAGATTGAAAAAGAAATGCAAAAAGAAGATGTAAATGAGTACAGATGAGCATTATTTCAGGTGGGAAAAACCTGCCTCGCAAATAATGCGACCTCATAAAATTTATATCCCATGGCATAGGTTGCAGTCTAATAGCCTAAGAGGAAAAGGGATTATATGAGTGAAATGATTTTTGAAAGGGACAAAGACTAGGTTTTGATATCTGAAGAATCAGTTATATGACACTTCGTGTGAAGAAAAGATGCAAAAGCATCCCATCTTACTACAAACTACACACCCTGGGTCAGCTTTAAAATGAAAGAAGAAAAATCTTCCCTGGACTTTGTTCCAAGGTCCAGAGCAGCTTCCCATCCACGCGGAGCAGTTCACAGGAGCTGCCTCACACACATGACGCAGCTCCCAGCTCCCGAGGCCACTGCCAAAGGACATTCCTGACATACTTGACCAATGGCAGCCCAAGTACAGGAATGGCTGAGTGAGCCAGGCTCGAATAACAAAGGTTCATATTGAGCTGTCTCACATAATTTTTAATATGCTGCTAAATAAATAAAAAAATAATGGAATAAAAGGCATTTTCTAAGATAATATTTTGAGGGAAAACTGGGAAAGGAGCTCAACGGAAATAGGTTTTAAATTGAAAGGTTGAACTGTAGCCCAGAAATGACAAGAAAATGAAATCTCTTTTTCTCCTGAACCCCAATAAAAAAAGTCTTAAATATTCTCAGTAAACCACAGTTTTGAAAGAAATGAAATTATGTTATTGTCATGGATGATTATTAGAAGGTATCTGCAAGGTTTTCCTGAGAGTTATCCTTCTATTCCAGAACCTAGCAGGAAACCACAATCACTTCTGTACCTTACGTGAAGGACTTTGAAATGAAAGTGCCTCAAAATCAAATATAAGCAGCTTTCAACATGTGCATTTAATCTTCCTAGGTTAAGAAACACCCTGTGGCCACCACACTAAAGAACTGAAAACGTAAATTGAAGAAATTATATCCATATGATTAAGTAAGATTCTTAAAGAGAAACATGTTGTTAAGTACTTCATTCAGAATAAAATGAAATGCAGTAAAATAGAAGCTATTTGGAATAAATCACTGACGCACATGCTTTCTATGCAAAATGGCAGCGTTCAGCTCGGAGTGGACATCTGGAGCAAATTAGCATTATGTTGAGAATAATATAAAATTAAAACATTTCGTTTCAGCTTCTAAAATTAAATGTAAAGTCAGAGACCACTGTTGTGTTGGACAGCTTGCCTTGTGGCTCTGATATCAAGAGTTTATTTTGTTTTTCAAGTTGTTTATTCTTCCTATCACTGTTGTGGGAGCCCTTATGCTCCCAGGTACCACCCCTGCAGAAAGCACCAGGCACAAGAGTTGTGCCTTACAAAGTCTGCCAAGTCCTGCTCAAGAGGTTCAGAACGAGGAGTCTGAGGCCAAGCACGTGCCAGAGCAACTTGGGTAAATCAAGAAGAAATGACCCAAAACTACAGGCAGCACTTGGACCACACCCCAACCAAACCTCCCAGGAACTGAATGGTTCATTTTTACCTTTACATGCTGACCCTGCACCTCCTGGCTCCGGAGAGGTCCATGTGCTGAAGGTGCTGGGTGACTTCAAGCCCTTGTGCAGCCCCTTTTAAAATTTGCTGAGCTCCTCCTGGCTGCTGGTGCCTCTCAGTTCATGTGAGGTTTGGCAGAACCAACGCACAGGAGATCTCCCAGCTCCTATGGAGGTGAGGGAGAGAAGCCTCTGCTCCTGGTGGGACCTGCCCTGATTGTTTCAGGGTCAGTGGCTATTGCAAAGCTACTTCCACATCCAAACAAAGCTTCTGTTCCAATTCCTGTCAATTCTGTGTGCAAACTCCAGATGCCTGAGACAAGTGAGCATTTGTACTTTTGCTCTCACTTCCTGGAGAGGTTAACTGGGATAAAGGAAGTGTACAGGGCTGTAATTCCCTATAATCACTCTCTTCTCCACCTGGGTCCTCTGTGTCACTTGAGGGGAAAGGCACTTGAGCTGCCTGCCGCCTTGGACTCGCTATACCTCAATACTGGCCTGTCCACTTCAGTTCTGAAACAGGAAAAAGCAATGTTTCTGCTTCCTTGGGGAGCCAGCCTTGGCACTTGACAAGACCACAAACTTCAGGAAGACCTAACTTTTCTCCTGGACATCTTTCAAGATGTCCAACTACAGCACTCTGGCCCACACAGCTTTCCAGAATTTACTGGCTTATAAAACTGCCCATCTCCAACTAGACAAGACAGCCACTAGCAGCAGATTTTCTGAAAAGCAGAAGCCATCAGCACAACAGGACACTTTTGAACAACTCATGCCTGGTCCAGGAGCTGTTCTTGTAGCTGGTGTCATGCCAAGTCCAGGTGGGTGACCCTGAGCAAATCACTTCAATGCCTGTGCAGAGTTTAGTCCTTAATGCGTTCTGTATTCAAGTGCCTTCTCAGCAGGGACTGCATCACTACTTGTGAGGTATTTTTTGGGTATCCTGACCTTATCAGTCACGGGGGTAAAGCCTCTGAGGCAGGAGTACAGCTCTGGAGAATCAGGGCTTCCAGCAGAAGATCTATAACCATAACACTGGAGAGAGTGCTGGACACATCATCATCTTTGGGTGGTTTTTACTGTGCTTGTACACTCTCTAATATTCTCCTAGATACTTGAAAGTAGCATTGAACAAGCAACTAGCACATATTTTATGTAGCATAAAAATGAGCTCTTTATAGGATGGCTTATCTCCTTTCTGATACAGCTGGGAGCATGCCAATCTTGCCACCTGTTCCTGGACTTCCTTTAAGGTAGCCCTGTCTTTCAACATGAAACCTAAATTGGATGAGCACAGCCCTGCTCCTGCACTCTGCTATGTAAACACCTGCACGTATGTTTTAAATAGCCTCACACCTCTATATGTAAAATTTCAGACACCTGTGAATTGGCTTTAAACAGCCCCACTGGGTTTTGTGGATGGAGAACAACTTCCAGGTGCAGAGGAATAAGGTTATTTCAAGGGCACAGGCAATGTACAGCCTCTGGTCTGAGTATGTACAATACTGTATTTCCAAACTTAAAGTAAGACTTTTAATCGTGTCCTCTCTGTGACTCATTAATCATCTGTGAAATTCAGAAATAAATGCATTTGCATCTCTGCCTTGTACTGAGCTCTAATTCACTGGGGCTTTACTTCTGGAAAGCACCTTGAGATCTCTGTACTGGTTGAGCTCTCCTCAGGTAAGGACAGTTCCAGCCCTGCTCTTCATACAGCAGCCCAGGAAAGGCTCATTTTCATCAGCTTTAGGCCTCACTGCTTTCTGATTCTCCTGCAGGGCACTTTCTTTCCACAACTCTCTTTTGAAACATTAAAAAGATTCTGTCCCTTTATTCCAATTATACCAGCACCTTCACAGCAGAGCCTCACAGCTCATTTCTTATTTCAAAATTTTGGTCCATTTTGGCCCATCATTTACTTATAAAGAATTCTGATGAACATTTTTAAATTATAGGCTATGTGAATAAAGGCTGGAACTCTGAATTAATCAACAGTATGACTTTGTAAAACCCCACCTGTCCTCTTCCTTTTTCAGTCACCCCATAATTGAGAAGAAAAAAATTAAAAGTTTAATTTTCTGTGTAAGAGATGAATTCTGCAGGAAACTCGCTTTGATTTTACAGTGATTTTTGTAACCACAATGTGTTCTTTGAAAAGGAGAATGAACTTTTTCATTTAATGAATGATTAGACCTTACCCAAAAGCTGCCAACATTTTTTTTAAAGCCATGTCTTTTTCTCCTTCCCCTCAACAATATCCAAAACAACCTCAAATTTCCATAGCAAGCAAACACATATTTTAATGACAGTGAGGAAAAGTTTGCTGGGAGAAAGAGCACCTTTTATTAGCCCAGCTAATACAGCTGAAAGAGACAGAGAGACTCTCAGAATAAAAACCTTTCTTTGGAGATGATCTTACGATCCCTTCCAACTCAAACTGTTCTGTAAAACTCTCTCCTGACTGATCACAAGGAATTGTAGCCAGAGAAAAAAAAAAACAAAAAAACAAAAAACCAGCTGCATCCAGTTTCCACACTGCTCTACAATGAGAGGTCTGATGGGCACAGGGGCCTTGGGGACATTTCCACACTGGCCTGAGCAAAGAGCAGCAGAGCTCTCCTCTGCCTTTCCAAACAGCTCATTAATCCAGACTCAGGACACCACAGCTGGGACTGTGAGCTTCCAGCTGTGCAGCAGGCAGTGCCAAGCTTCCCAAACGGGCACCACCTAGTGCAGAAGCACATCATGGACCCAGGGAAAAGGCTGCTGGCAGCCTTCCTCAGGGGTGGAATGGGAATGCCTTGCTTTGTGGACAGAGCAGCCCATGTAGAACAGCCTCTGCCTAGGACTGCTCCACTTTGGTTTTCACTTTTTACCATTGGCATGGATTTTCAGATCCCTCCTACATCTACTCCTCCCCCACTGACTGCAATCCTGGAAATGCCAGGGCCCACAGGGATGGAGAGATCCAGCCTTTCTTTCTGTCCAGACAATCCTGGATCAATATTCTCTGTGAACAAAAACCTTCACCTTCTTTCTTGTGAGCTTTACATGTTCTTTTCTCCCTGCCAAACATAAGCATAAGCATGAAGCCAAAACTCTTTAAATTTCATACTGGAGGCTGGTGCCTTTTTAATTAGTCCTTCCTTACAGAGAAGCTAAAGAGCAGAGAGGCAAGTTGCAGTTGGAAAACATATGCAAGGAAAATAAAAGGGCAGGAGTGACCAACCTACTAGCCTTTCCTGTTCTCATGACTTTTATATACACATGATCTCACCAATTACATGATATGACATCAACAGGACCATTCTCTCTGCACTGAATGTCTTCAAAACATTCCTGGCCAGAGAAATTTATCTCTGGAACCACCCACTGGCATCAATCTTTTGCATATCCTGAAACAGGGAGTGCACAGTTGTGCTTCTGTCATATGGTAAGTGTAACTGGTTACAGAGCCCTTGTATGTGCGACCACACACACCACTACTGATGCAGCAGTAAATAACTCTCTTGAACTTGCCTCTTTCAGGAGAAAATGTGCAGAGATCTGCTCTAAAAGCTGAGTCTTGAGCTACAGGCTGGCAGCCTGCTACAGCAACACTGAGAGCTGGGGTTCAAGTCAGCACCAACATTATCCCCTGCTGAGACATGGTGCCACAGGTGTTCAAAATCACTGCTTCAGCTCTGGCACCCAGGTTTGTCTGCCACTAAAGCACAGCCAGAGTGATGGACTCCTTAAATTGAGAATGGCTCATCACCAATAGAATGCCTTTTCCTAATCCTCACCAGGAGCCAGTACCTGTACACAGCCAAATAATCCACTTCACCAATCTCTTCGTATTTTCCCACCAAGCCTGGAAAGCAAAAGACCTCAGTTTCATGGAGGAAATAAGGTTTGAAAGGATAAATGGAAGAATGGTGGCATCCCTCTGGGAGGACAAGACCAAAGCCTGGCTGGGCTGGAGGGCTGGGGGAGGTTTCAGCTCAGAAAATGGAGCAGTTCTCAACAGAGTCAACTGCACTCATCATCTTGCTTTTACTGGGCGGGGGGATCACCAATAAAACAAGATTGGCATAGAAAAGCAAGACAAAGGAGGCAGAACAAATGCTGAGCAACCCATGGGGCAGATTGTGCCCACTGAAAAGATTTTAAAATCAGTGACCAAAAAAAATTACAAAAAGGGTAGAGAATAGTCCTTCTGCCTCTGAATCCTGAATGAGTAACGTGCCAATGATTTTGATGTGCAAACCAAGTTCTGCTCAAGACCAACCAAGTCCATGCACCTAAATAACCCACATCAGGCAGCACAAAACATACCCCAATTTTTCATTACTTTGTTTGGTTCCCATTGATATTTTCCACCATAACTAACACATGATTTTCCCTCAAAACTTACCATGACAAAATCACAGCTCTTAAACATAAGAGTACAGCCCGCAGGCTTGGAGTTAAAGCACGCCCTGGCACAACAAGGACGTGAAGGACACTCAGCCACAAAGGATTACGCCAACAGATTACCACAGGCACATTTGTGTGCTCACCATTAAAGCCACACACAGCAATCTCTGGCAAACAATGCCAGTGACAATGTAAATGATGCTCCATCAGGGCTCAGGAAAGATCTGGCCAAAAAAGGAGAACCTTTGCTAGCATTGGGTTAAATCATCTTCTCCCCCATGCTGGCCTTCCCTGCACATTGGCTGAACCAAAAGAGTGAGTGCACCGCCAGGTCTAAGTGTAGGAGGAAATGATTTTGCTTTTACCAAAAGCACGTAATTATTGTGTTCATTTTGCAGGTTGTTCTGAAAAGTCAGGTTTGTTTTTTAGCAAAACAAGTTTTGTGAATCCTTTCTTGTTCAAGCAGTCAAGTTACTCAGCTCTCCCATCTCCCACGGACAAGGATGAATTGGGTGCTAACTCACAGGTCTGGCCTCCTCTCCTCTGACTGGAATCCCACTGACAAACAGCCCAGGACATAAAAAAATGCGAAGTTCACTGGTCCACACACAATATCAACAAATCCAGGCTCTCACCAGTTCACCTGGGATATCCTGCCTTTCTCCCATTAAGCTGTGGGCTTGGACTGTGAGTAAAAAGCTGACAGTGACAAACCCAGTGGCACTTCATCTGATATCTTCAAGTGACAACAAACAAACAAATTGAAAAAGTTTTTATGCCAAACACAATAGTCCAGCTCCAAACATGCTAACATTGATGGGAGGATTGGAGATATGGAGGAAGGAACCACAGTAAATTAAAAAAAAAAACCTTTTAAAAGTTTGGGTTTTTTTCTTTTAATGCCAGCCGGGAAGTTGTGAAAAACTGGTGAATTCTAAACTCTAGCCACAGCACAATGGTGTCCAAACTTCACGCCCTTTCAGTGCTGGGTAGGTGATCTAGCAAGTAAATGGCAATATAATAATGGTGAAGATAAACAAGATAAAAACATGCAATAATCCTGCAGAGGAAAGAAAAGTCATTATGATTCACTTTTTACTGTTGGCCACTGTTCAGTAACTGGCAGCTGAGCCATGAAGGAGCCCACAGATCTGTGATGTGTCAGGAACAGTTCTCAGCTGAAACACACACAGTTACTGCTATTCTTTGATCTGCTCTGGTGTATGGGACGTTATAGTCTGGTTGTGTGCACAGCAATCCTAACTGGAAAAGTGTGTGCTCTCATTACACAAGGGCCATGCACTCTGTGCTGTAGTGCTCTGGTTCGTTTAGAATATTAACTGGTCTTTTATTTTACTCTAATCCTCCTAATTGACACTCCCAGCACGCAAAATCCATGATACACATTTCATCTGGTACCAATCTTCCCCCCCCCCAAAAACCCCTAAACTCCACGTAATCTGAAAGTCATTTTACTAAGGTGATAGAATCTGAATAAAAATCCCTTTAGAATTTAGACCAAAAATTTGGACAATGATTTTAATTATTAAAAATAATCACTTTTTTAAAAAGAAGTCCTGATTAAGGTTCCTTATTAACTACTTTACAACTCCAAGTTTATTTGAGAAATAAACTGAAACTCGATGAAGAGAGTACAAGTAACTCATCCATCAAATCCTCTTCCAGATTAACCTAAAACCACACCACACTTCTTTTTTAGTAGCTCTAAGTGTGCTTAAGAAAATCTAAGGCTTTCCTTATTGAAAAAAAATTATTTTCTTGTTCATGTTTTTCCAAATTATCTCCGTGGTCCTAAAAGCTGAAAACAAAACAAAAAAATTGTTTCATTTTGCTTTTAATGAGAATGTAGATTCTGGCAACCATATCTGTGCCAAAGGATCTGGAAGCTGGCACAGGAATTTGCCTCGTTGTATGGCTACCTCTTAAGTGCCTGCCTCTGCTTTACTTATCTCACTTGCCTCTGACCTAGCAATTGCTCTTTCAACACATTAACAGATTTATGTTTAAAAGAGAGAAAGAAAGATGTGCATATTTTTGAATCCAGCCCAGTATGAAACAATCATTCTCAATTAGCATGTCCTTAGATGAATACAATAAGCCAGTGTTTTTCATTTCCAATTTGTTTTTGTTCCGTGCAAAAAGAATTAAAAGAGATAAAGGACATAATACAGAGACTGGTCCCAGATGCAGCTGTAAAGCAAGATTTATCAATTAGTATGTTGGAAATACCAGGCTGGCCACCATGCCATTCAGATTCCCATCTTTTAGTTGTATCAAGTTTTCTGCTTTTAATTAAATATTTAGCTTCAGGGTGGTTACTTGAGATAGCATCAAAATAGTAGCTGCACCTCAACACTGTTCAGTGACTGCTACATCCAGTGTGATACAAGAATTTACATTAACCACCACAATCAGAGAGAAGAGGCACTGAATAAACGTCTCTTTCCACCTCACCTCTAGAGGGAGGAGCTTCAGAGCACTAAGTACACACTATTTTATGTTTTCAAATAATGCTGTTCTACCTTCAGCACACAGCAAAGCCATCCCACCACTGCCTCGCTGCCCTGTCCTGACACTGGAAGTCACGCTCAGCACTGAATGGTGCTGAACGTGGAATTTTCTCTCAGGGCAAATACAGCTTGGATGAGCTGCAATGAACTAAAGCCAACTGTTTTTGTCACATATCCAGAGGATGACAAAAATCCACTGTAGGTGTGCTCAGCAGGTGTCACCTTGCCTCAACTCAGGGCCCAGTGTCACAAAGCAGTCACTTTGGTACCAATACTGACTTCAGGAATTCTTGCCCCTGTTTTTACCCTTTTTTACTCATTCCTTCATTGTTTTGCATGCCTTCAGCTCAGTCATGGCAAGTGTTTGCAGAGTCATGCTGTGAACCAGACCAGTGACCTTCCCAGAGTAAAAACCAGAAAACATCAATTTTAATCACGTCTGTTCAACTCAAACTGTGGATCCCATAAGACAAATAATGGAAAGAAGGGACAGCATCATACAAACCCTGATGCATGAATAAACAGCCAGGGAAAACTTTTTAAACCCTGCTGAAAGCCCATGCACTGTGAAACTGTGTTTGGAGTAGCAATGGCCTAATCCAGCCAAGCTTGCAGGGCGCTAATCGAAAGCACAGGGAATCACTTCCCAATCTCTTAAATAAACACCAATTATACAGTAAAACTGCAGCCTGCTTAACACTCTTATCCTTGCCTAGCTCTCTGTGATCTTTCTTTTCCTACCCTAAACCACCAGAAGTCTCCATGCCCTGCAGTGTTCCACAGTGTTCCTGACCTGCACCTTGGTGAATCTCACACTTGTTGAAATTAGACTTGACACAAATGTAAGTGATTGTTACTTTTAAAATTTCCATTCATTTTCAAGACCTCACATTTTTACAGGTACACAGGCATTAGGTTTCCCACCCTCTACTATGCACAGATGAGACACATCTGCCAAATTTAAAAAAAAAAAAAAAAAAAAAAAAAAAGTCCTGATCTCATTACTCTGACATAAATCTTTGCAGATAAAATGCATTTTGTGTGGCCCTAGTATTTACTGATAAACTCTTTCAGTGCTTTCTTCTCAGCATCACCTGAAGAGCAGAGCCAAGAGGAAAAAAAATTCATATTCTGAAAACCAGAAAAAAAGTGCTCAGCAAAGAAATCCTATCTCTGCCCTCTCTGTGCAGCGGCCTTCAGAATTTTTGAAGCAGAATGTGCTTTTCTGTTGGAACAAATGCAAGTGACCTGAGCTACAATGAACTGAAGAATACAAAGGCTGAGGTTTGCCCACGAAAACCAACCCTAGGGCCACAGAACACAGTGCCCACCTGCTGAGCATCGCAGGCAGGAAGAGGCTGGGACAGCCCTGCTCACACAGCTGGGTCCTGAGGGAAGGCAAGCCCCATGCACAGCTGCAGCTGCGCCTGCTTTCCAGTGCCACACTGGCTGGGGAGAAGATGAGAGGCTGGTGAAGGTCACACTGGCCATGTCCCTTCCCTGTGGGAATGGACCTTCCCAGCCTGGCAGCTGTGCAGAGGGAAGGCAGGCAGACAATGCCCAGTGGCTCCTGCCAGCTCCTGTGGGACAGCTGAGGCTGTGCTGGAGTCTGTGTGAGCCAGGGACTTTCTCAGCCCAGCTTACGTTAAGTCTTTCTCCCATGGTTTTCAGAAGCTTGTGCTTACCTGAACTGAATATTCCAGAAGAGAACAGCAAGTTGCCACTAGGTAACTGTAGCTCCAGGTTAACTGAGGTTCATGTTGGCAAGTTTCTAGTTTTGTTCTGTTTGTTAATAAAATAAGGGGAGGGTGGTGTTGAGCAGCTGAGGCTGACATGTACATTGCAGTGAAATCCTCCTGTGGCTACAGAGATCAAGACTGCTAAGGAACTTCACATCCCTGTCCTCTCTTATTTTAAAAGTGAACTAGGTCTGGATAACTGACACCAGAATTCCTCATGTCTTAAATCTCAAAGGTGTAAGATTAGCCATTGGGCAATCTCAACTCTGTAAGCAGAATTCTGTGCCATTTAATTTATTTGATTTTAAAACAATAATTTCTCATCATTCTCATTCACTCTACACTCCCTCAACCCCTGGGCAATGACAGCCACAGCCACACAATGCCCATTCTGTCTCACTTCTCTGCTTTTCTCTGCCTGTTCAGTGTTGCCTGACCCTCCCTCCTGGAGCAGCTTCCTCCCAAAGAGACCAGGGGAGCTGGGAGGTGGCACAGAAATGGTGCAGAGCATGGGGCACTCTGTGAGAACGGTTCTGATTTTTCATTTCACCTCCCACAGTGCTGAGTTGTACCAACTTCCATGTTCTCTCCAGTGCCTCAGTGCCAAGGGCTCAGCCCATATAACCTCTCTGCAGTGGCAGTCCCTGAGTGGAACAAACAGCAAATGCTCAGATCATTCCCCAATGCATCTACAGAGACTATTCCATCTGTAATTTATTACCTTTCAAGAAGAGCCCCTCTAAAGTCAGCCATGCAGATTAGGAGGCGAATCCCTACACACACACAATCTGCAGAGTGAATCTGATCACAAACAGCAGAGGACACTTGCAGGGGAGGCCAGAAGACTGTCAAGAGTTCTGCCAAGAGAAACAGATATGGCAGCAGAGTAATTTGTCCACTTGATTTGCTCAAGTACTGTGACCACACACAGGCTGAAAATTCCTCTGCTTGGTCTTTTTGGTCTGTACCTATGTAGCCAAACCTTTTCCATTAAAAAAGTATTCGGAGTTGTATCCCCAAGAGTGCAGCAGAAGTCATGAATTAGCCAAGACAAATCTCAAAAGAGTAAGATCAGTCAGGGTGGGAGGTACAAGAAGTACAGTTTTATACTTCATGAAGCTACAAATACCCAGCAGCTTTTGGATGGTAAAATACATTTTTCTGGGTACAAGGAGGAATATTTAAATCTGCCACTTTTGCGACATTCCACACAAAAAATTCAAGTCTGAAATAGGATTTATCTAGCAAGCCTGAGCCTGAGTCTCACCAAGACAGTGATGAACATCAACCAGTTTTTCAACAGGTTCAGGAAAAAACCCAGAAGGTCCCACCTGCTGAATTCATAAAATGCCAATCTCCCCTCCTCTCACATTACCACAGTATGGACGCAAGATATTACAGAAGCATTCTGAATATGCTTTCAGAAGTGTATTTTGTCAAGAAAGATACCATTTCACATTGGCTTAGATACTGAAAATCAACTTAACCAGCCCAAAACACTTTTGCTTGTTCAGACATTTCTCCTGTAAGTGAAACATCAACCTGCTCAAGGCCAAGTTCTCAAACATAAGCAAGGATCATCTGCAAATCTAGACACATATTCAGCATATTTTTACTGAACAGAATTAAGTAAAGCTGGTTGAAAAATGTTAAGTGGTTTGCCAAAAACAAATACAGATATTTTTGTGGCACTTGCATTATAAAACTAGAATTCAAAAGCTCAGTGCATATAACTCCAACCTGCAGAATTACACACGCATGGGAATGTAGGATGGAGCTTGTACTCAAATACTCAGGGAAGGCCCAGGATGTTGGCAAGGGCTGGAGAAGTAATCAGAATTAAGTGTCCCAATGTCCACCCAAACACCATGATCATAACTGGCAAAGCCTGAATTCCTCACTGTAGCTGAACAGAAAAAAATGTACCTACATGACTGGGATTTTAAATTAGCTTTGATACAGCAATGGCTTAAGCTGCAACTGGAAACTCATTTTCATTCCTGCCTGTGTTCTCCAGAAGAGAAAGGCAGTACCTGAAAATCCGATCCACAGGGTCTCTGGTGTCTTTTGCAAGAGCAGATGCATTAAACAGAATGGCCTGGCCCAAATCACAACCAGCCCTGCTATACAGGTCTACATTATTAACTGCTTCCTTTCATCCTGCCTGTATTTCTGTTTCAGCTGTGTTTTAGAAGGCTGGAAAACTGCACTGGGATTACTCAGGCAGAAAGATGCTATACACTGTAGGTATAATTCCTCAATACACACAGTAGCCACTGTTTAAACATTAATTTCTTAACTAGGTTTAATTCTTTTTAAAACTCAAAGGCACCAGTAGATGTTTAAAGTTGTTTGGGGGCTAGAGAGTCCTAAAAAAAGGAGAAAGAGTTTCTGAAACAATTAGATTTCTATTTCACTCGTCACTCTTTTGCAATCTGAAAACAGGCCTGTCAATAAACCAAATGCAGTTTAAATAAGGAAAGCAGTATGCTCTCAGCCTGGAACCCTGTGTGCCAAATTATGGCTTGCAGTAAATTTTTATGAGCAAGTTATAAACCCCTGAAAAATGGAGCTTGCAGCAGAAACACTGGAAGAGCCATCACTGCAGCAGCCCTAACATGCTGCTTTGCCCTTGCCTGGTGAAGTCCAGCTTCATCCCTTCCTCTTCCTCAGCATCACTTTGGCTTTCCAGAGGGACTTGTGGAATCACTGGGAGGCTGCACCTCCCACCTCCACCTCTGGAACTCTGTGTCATCCATCATGTCCTGCCCCCTGCTCTGATTTCTGTGCTCACCCTTAGGGAACACCCATCTCCCTCTCAGATCTGGGGTGCTGAACCCAACTGTTGGCCTCTGGCTTTCCACCCTGGCAGCAGAAATGTCCTTCCCTGTCACCCCTCAGTGACTGCCCACAGGGTGATTGTGGACTACTGTTTGCAGTGAGGGAAAGTGGAGATTCAGAGGAGGCAGAAAATTCTGGAAAGAAGAAAATCATAACAGAGAATAACCAAGTAACAGATGAGTGCTCATGATGTGATTAAATTGGCTGTTTCATGAACTTGGCAATATAAAAAGCTATAATGGGAATACACTAAACTTGCCCAGGATTTTCACCTGAGTTGAATAGAGAACCTTGTCATCACAGAAAACTGGGAAAGGGTTCCTAGACACAGAGTGAAAGTAACACAACTTTTTCACAGGATAATCCCTACTTGCATGGCCTGTCTGAAAACACCTCTGCACTGATCAAAAGCAAAGATGGGCTCAAGGGTAACAGCACAGCCTGGTGAGGAGACAATGTGCAGGTTTAAAGGCAGCTGGAATTGCTGATCTGATTGACAAGTACAGTTGGGTTTATTAGCTGATCTATTGACACAGAGATGGATGAAAACCATCTCAGACAAAGTGATGTACTATTAACCAAGACACCTTCAAAACCTGGAAAAATGTATTTAATGGGGAAAAAGGAACACTGGTCACATAAATAATTCTCCTCAGTGATATCTTAAATTCATTGTGAGAACAGACATTTTTAGTGCCTGGAATGGTGTGCTTTTTCTTTACCACTTCTGACTTAAAATTACATTTTCCCAAATCTGGAAATGCTTATACTTTTTAGGGTTTTCTACTGTTTGTTAAAGGATTTCCACAAACTTTTAGATATTCTGTGCTGTATGCCCTTCCTGTTTTCCTCTTCCATATTTTTCTTATCACCTGTTCCTTCTCCTTTTCCTTCTTTCATTACTGATAAAGGAGGGAGGAAAGAAAACAATAAAAAAGCTGTATATTGCATTGGGCAATAAGGGCATTCTTTGTTCAGTAAATGCTGAAGTTTTTCATGAAGCATACTTTGACTCTTTTGCCAACTCCATCCTGTGACCTTTTTTTTTTTTACTAAACAGAGACTTTCTACAACATTGTCTCTTTCTCATCAGGTTCAAAAAGCAGGTTGGGAGTATCTTCCACAACCATTTTTTACTTTTATTATGTCACCACAATGAGCTGGTTTTAGTCCCTCATACAGCATCGGATATTTAACTTAAAACCAAACACAATTAATGGATTAATACCACCATACAGTCATGACTGTACTTGGAAACCTGACTGACAAAAGCACAGTCACTGTCCCTCCCTCCTTGCAGGCTTCTGTGGTCTCTCTCCCAACGCACACAGTGAGAGCTGTGTGAGGAACTGCCTGTGAGAGCACTCCTGATTTTCTCATTGTCTCAGTACATCCTCCATGATTTAATTACAGATTTTGGCACTGCTTTGATTTCAGTTTATACTAATGATATTTGATTGACAGTAACTTAAGAAAAATCACAAACTTATGTTAAATTACTAGATTATTTATGTATTTTCTGCTGTACTGGTAACAATGACTTCAGTGAAACATATGGAACAAATAATGAGATATTTAGAAATCAGGAGTTTATAAGAAACTGGAAACAATTTGATATAAACCATTTAAAAACTATATTGTGCTTCATTAAAAAAGATATATATTTACCTAGTCTGTCTGGTATTACAGGAAACAAATAAGAGAGAGGTACTTGCAACTGTAATTGAAGTGACAACATATTTCATGGTAGCTGGAGATTTCAACTATCTCTAAAGACTAAATTCATTTTAAAACTACACAGTCTACTCACATCACTATCCAACTTCAAAATGCACCTAACATTAAGAAGAGTCAGCAATGCATTCCCCAAGGCAGGAAAGTACTTTACAGTATTGAGGCACAGTTGATTTTGATTATCCTGTTGTTAACTGTCACCCCTCAGGCACAGCTGCAGAGCCCCAGGCCATCATTCCTTTGGGGAGTGAGGGAATCCAGGGGAATTGGGAGCTTCCACTTGCCTGGCCCAGTCAGATACAGGCTGGGGCTGGCAGCGCTGCTGAGCCACTTCTGGTGCAGGTGAGGATGTGACCTGCCCCTGCATCTCACCCTGTTTGGTGACCTTCACAACTGCTCTACCAGCACTGAGCTCCTCTGCTAAAACTGTCCACAAAACAAATCATTTCAACCTCCTCAACAACGTCCTGTCCCCAGGGTGCCAAAGCCAGAGATCACCAAGCACATGCTAACAGCAAACATGGGAGAAAGCCAGTGGCAATTAAAGAGAGCCCGAGGTGCAGTGGCAGAGGAGTGATTAACACACTGCCAGGCACTAATTAAGGTGAAGTAATAATATGTTGGCAAGTCACATAATTAATAAATAGCCTGGTATAAATACAAAGTATTAAAAAGCAGTTTATGTGCACTGTCATTTTTAATCACCAGATTTATGAACAATTATGAGTAACGATGCCCTACAACACTATGAAGTAACAATAGAGCTGTGGTCCAGGCAAAGCAAAAGCAGCCATTTGTTAGTCCTGGCTGCTAGAGACGCCCATAGCTCCTACAAATCACATTTCCTTTAAGTGCCATCTCAGCTCCCATTGCAATCCAACTGCAAAGCACACCTAATAGGTATCAAGGATATGTTTTCCACACCAGAGCAGTTTTAGTGCCACTTACAACCTCACTGGCAAAGCTAGTCTAGAACTGGTCACTGTAATTCTTTGGACCCTTTGCCAGCCAGTGCATAAATCCTCTCCACTGTTATTCTTAAATCTGACTTCCCTTTGTAGCAGTTTTTCTTCCAGGAAGGCTGGGAAGGAACAGTGTTGACAGAAAGGCCTCGTTATGTATTCCTGTGAGAAGACAAACCTTGCTCCTGGGTAGCTGGGAGGGAGTATTTGGTATCACTCCACTAATTATTTGATAATATGAAAAAATTAAGTTGCAGTTAAACAACCTTGAAGAGAGATTGCAATGCGAGGCTCAAGACCCCAAATGGCATTAGAGCTTCAAGCTCCCAGCAGGATTCCCACCTGTACCCCAGTGCTGTGTGCCTGCACTGGGAGCAGCCCAGGGAAGGCTGCTCCGAGTCCTACCCTGCTGAGTCTGAACAGAAATAAACTCAGTGTTTATGACAAGGGCCTAGTTCCCGGCTCCGTGAACACAAGGTACATTCCACTCTAATTATTCCTAATTGCCATGACCTAATGTGTAAATATTTGCAAGCATGAATGTAAAAGTGCTTCCATACTGTCGGTGCAGCCCCGTTCCCAGCTGTGAGGAGCCTCTGCCTGAGCACACTCCTCGGCTGACCTAAGGCCTTTGAAGTGAGGGCTGTCTTGTGTTGTTGAGGTTTTTTTCAATAGATAACTGAATGGGAACTAATGCAGTTCTGATGCCCCAATTTGCACGCACCATTTTCCCATAAATCTTTCTTTTATCCATTTGTTATTGTTTTCCACAGCTGCTGGATGCCTATCATTGTGCAGTGAGTGTGGACCCCACCTACCCTAAATCTTCCTTTGCCCTGTCCTGACTGCTCCCCTGGTATTTAATATTCTGTCTCTTCTGCATCCTGCTTGCACTGTTCTGATTCCAGGGTATTGGAGAACTTAATTTGGCACAACAAAATCAGCTGGCTGTAGAGTAGACATGACCCAAGTGTGTTCTTCTCAAATAAGTCTCTTTTCTTGGTAGAGCTAAACCTGCAGAGAGAGTCAGAGACATATTCCAGGGTGGTCAGGGAGGGAGCTAAGCAGTGGGTGGCACTGGGAACAACCAAGACTTTGGCTGCCAATTCCAGAAATTTCACAGGATAGTTCTGGAGGCAGCCATCCCAGGGCCAAAAAGCAGACAATTCTTAAGGTTACCCCGAAATGCTGCAATCAAGTTTTCCACGTCCATCAGCCCTACACCTCAGGTGGTGTGCCAGGGCAGTCTGGCAGCAGGAATCCCTGTCTGCACAGGTCAGATTTACTGACTGCACTGAGTGCCATCAGCCATCAGGCACTCCTGAAGCTGGAATGATTCTCAGCCTCTTCCACTTGGACCAGTAAATCAGAGCAGCTGAGACACAGTATGCACACAGTGCTGTAACTCACTACCAAATCCCCTGAGGCATCTTGGGCCATAATTTATACAGCTCTGAGTGCTTTTACATTATATAGAACTGAGAGCTCGAATGAAAACCAAACAAAATGAAACAAAGCAAATGCAGACAATGAATAGCCTGAGAAATTAAAATAGCCTCAAAACTTGAAGAACCCAAACTGTCCCCCTAAATGACTCACTAAAGAAGATGCCTCATTTATTAAGTTAGAAGAATTGTAAAAATAAGGACAGAATTAAAGAAAAAGCAAGCTCTCGGGAGTTTCATGGGTTACAGTTTTTCTTTTATTTCTAATCTTTTGATCCCTATTACACTGCAAAGCAATGTAGCTGCCCTTGGGCAGGGTCCTTCAGCTGGTGCTGACAGGGCAGCCTGTTCTTCCTTCCTTTCTTTGAGGATAGGGAAGGTACCACATAGGACTTGGCATTGTCCCCACCTAACAATCTGGTTTTTCCTTTTCTGTCCCCCAAAACCTGACATCGAGCATGTTCAACAGCAGGCGTTGCTAAGGGGCCGAGGAAGAGGAGGATGAGATGGGACAGGCCCCAGAGCTGAAGATGACAACAGCCAAATCATCCTCACTGAATCCTCTCCTTGTCCTCTCTAATTATACAAAGCTCACAAGGTTTTGGCAAAGTTGAAATAATTTTTAATGAACAGTAATAGCAAACATGGCTAGTCTAATAATCCAAGGTTATACCCATACAGTCATTCATACTTGTCACAGAGAATACAATGCACACACTGTCCTCTTAGTCTCTATCCATGCCATTTTCCCCAGCATTTTTCTGCAAGCTGAAGGGGAGTTTCTTTCTGGGACTAGCAGTCCTCAGCAAACTCTGGGTAATAAATAATAATAATAAATAAATTGCAAGAGCCTGGAGCAGGCTGTTTAGTCATCTCATTAAGTGTTACCAACACTTTCACAGTGTTGGACAGGCCTTAGTCATTCCCCCATTCCTGTAAAAGATGTGGTTTTCTCATCAATAACTCTCAGCAAAAGGACTGGAAAGGAATTGCTACGAACACAGCAAGGAGCTCTTCTCTGCCCTCTTCCATTGCAGGACAGCACCTAAAGGTTGTTCTGCATTTCTGCCTTTTCTCTTGTTGATTTTAACTGTAGGACAACATTTAACCATTTCTGATTATCACTCTGCTCCCACACTAGCAAAAGTAGCTGGACTCTGTTTATGGTTATAGAAAACCATGAGGACATGCTGTGTATGAGCTGGTGAGGCACTAAACTTTGCCTTAAAAATAAGCAAATTTTTTGAAAAAAAAAAAAAATTAGAAAGCTTTTCTTCTTTTATGAAAAACAAAGGGGATATTATAATGACAAGGTAAAAAATAAAGCAAGCAATAACCCCCAAGGGTTTAAGTTTCCAGGTGCTTTGAAGATAAGTTTCTAAACTGCTTTTTAAATTTTAGAGATTGAGTCACACGATCGTGCTGTATCTGACCAGAGGTGTTAATCAGAAAGACCAGTAACAGCCTATCACAATGGTAGTAAGTACATAAATATTATTTGACATACTTTTTCAATAATCTTATATGTGCCTTTTAACAAGCCTCCATAACACAGAGAACATATGAGCACTGCTAGTATATACTGAACAGCAAGGTAGTTAAGAATATATTGCATTTATAAACTATGCACAACTTTATGAGTCTCTAGCTATAATTTCATCATAGCACAGTAATTGGAAAGTCTGCATAATTCTGGAAGGATATGTGTTTTAGTTAAAAGAACACTATTATTGCTAATTGGATACCAAGCTTACATTGTAAATCAGAGCAAAGTATGGGTTCCTAATTACAAACTTTTTTGAAACAAGCACTGTATGTCTTTACATTATTTTTGGCTAACAAGTGACTTAAATAATCTTAGTGTTACAAAGTCCATAAATCCTTTCTTTAGATGTGGCTGATGAAATGTTACAGGATAAAAATGTGTGTTCCCAAGGTAAATATCTGGCTTGGCAGCCTCATCTCCTACAGTGAATCAAGGTAAAGGAGTAAGTAAGTGACTGACACTGGCACAGCCCCAACCAGAAAACGTAAAAAGTAAAAAACTGGTATTAACTTATGTAGCATGTTGCAGCTTAACACATTTTAAACAGGCTGGGTTCAGTCTTTGGCATCTGGAGCTAAAAACTTACAGCCGTGTTCTTATGTGGAATGAACTTGTGTATTAGAGTTTTACAACACCAGCAACAAGCTTTTATGAAGTTGTTAAGGTCCTGAATCCAGAGCTGTTATGTGAGGCTCTTTTTAAAATTATTTTTTCCAAACAGCTTTTCCTCTGCACGCCTTGATCCACTCTTGGCGCACCTGTGGCAGCAGAGACAGCCCTTGCTGCTGAGTGACAGACACCTCAGGAATAAATATGGGACATGATGCTTTGGGAACTCTGCTGGGCTGACAGAAAATGCCCAAAGCCTCCTCCTATGAGAATCCATGAGGGAAGAAAACACTGAAGAAAAGTTATGATGCACAGGGGGCAGGCCCTACACCCCAAGCCTGCAGCCAAGGTGCAGGGAAGATGGTTCACTACTCAGGTAATGATCTGAACACGCTGATTTGTTCAGCATGGCCTTAAAGATGTGCTGTCCATGCCTGTGATGGACAGAGTGGAAAGCCTTGTGCATTAAAAGGCATGAGAAGGAGGCAACTTAAAAAACTGGACCTCCTGAAACATGGAATGTGGACTAGGAAGATCAACAATTCCAAGTCTGATGTCCACCTTTCATTCTCTTCCCACTGAAAGGAAAGTTTATGGCTACTTTCAAAGTCTATTGAGAAGACATTAATGTACTACAAATCTCTGGAAATCATTTTGATTTTCCTTTTAAATCTCTACCTATTTATTAAAGAAAAATGTGATGTAGACTTAGGCATGGTGATGCTGTTTAAATGTCAGCCTGCACAGCATCAAGACAGAGACCATGTGTTCCAGATTTAAAAGCTGTATTCACTTTGTGATACACCATTCAGCAAGGACTTGCTGTCAGAAGAGCTTTCTAATCTATTCAGCATGTTTCCACCTCTTCTTCTTCAGGGAACAGTTGTGGCACATCTCACCAGGTTACTAAGTAACCATAGTGTCTTTATAGCCAGCTGGAAGAGGTCTTTAATAGTCCCAGATAACCTATGGACCTCATTTAGGCTGAAAAAGTCCCCAATGTCTTGGAGTTCAGCAGCTCTGCAGGGTGTATGTATTTAACCTTTCATCCTGGCCAGGTTATTAAAGTGAGTTCACTGAACTCGATTCCAGAAGAAAAAACAGAAGCAGCACGCTTGCACTGTTACAGATGAGTAAGTATGGCTAAGTCCTGTTTTATGACCACCGTAATTCCTTTTCCATAAATTCCCTACCCTCAAGTCACAACTGTGAATGCCTCTGACAAACAAGACTTGTCTGCATGGAAGCAGAACATTGCAGGCTTCACTTGGCTCATGCCTAGTTGTTAATGCAGGACCTGAAAATTATTTCCGTCACAAATTCAACCACAATCTTCTCCATTCAGGGTTAACCCAAGCTAAGTCTTGCAGTGCAGATGACTCAAAAGGTGTGATTAAAAGCACAGTGCTACAGGTAGTACACTTGCCATGGAAGCTGGCTTGGAGCCTTCTCACCACCACCAAACCATATCAGCTTTACCCAAACACCTACATATCTAGGATGGTCAGACATGAAAGACAGACAAAAATCATACTGCACTGCCAGAAAGAGAGACTTCAGGTGAGTTTGTCTGTGTTGATTTGACCACCTTGTTCAGGCTCAAGCCTTTAATATCTAGAAGGAGCCTTTTAGGACACTTCTGATAACAGAAGATAGCATGGCAATACTTTATTTCTCCTGGAACAGCTGGATTAAGTACTACAGTGTGGGAAAAGGTCCCTTGTGAAGGTTTTCCTCAGGTTGGCAGGTACTTCTCATTGACCAAAACAACTGGGAATTATTCTGGAACAGGAAACAAGTCCTTTGAGATAAGAAAATGTCAACTGGAAACTTTTACAAGGAAAGGTACAGAAAGCCTTAGACTGAATCATTAGAGTGTGATTGTAGAAGAAGAGAAAGAAGGGACCAAGTCAGATGTGGACATGTAGAACAGACAGCAGGGTATGACTCATTGTCTTCTGGACAACTTTAGCTCTTAATCAGAGTCTCCAAAGAGAATTCACCAACTCAAGTAAGAACACATTCCTTTGAAGCTGAGCACAACATGTGCTCTTCATAACCTACAGAGACCCAGGAGAGAGCGGGCACACAGGAACAAGGGGCAAGCACACAGAGCTCAAACCTCACTGGAAGGCAATCTGTATCCACCTCACATCACCTCATGGGCACATGGAAATGCTCTCTGAGAAGTCTCAACTCAGCAGCACAGGGAAGATTTACTGTACCTGGCAAATAACCTTTCTTCACAGAGCAAAATCTGTTGTACTAAAAAACCTCATCAGATAGCCACAGACTGCACCTTCCAGAATCCACCTGCAATGAATATTCTGCAACTTGCAGGAAACTGCATTTTATGTTTTTATTTTTGTTCCGTTATTCTGAAAATTCTGATGGTTTTTTTAACACTGTGTGAAGTGAGTCACTAATCTCAACTGAAACTAGACCAAATTCTTCACCTAAGTCCTTATTTAAACACCTTTGGAAGTAGTCTGTTTTTATAGGTGCTCAGAACTTTGAACCTCTGAAAAATACTGAGGTGTTCCTCATCGGACACCACTTCTCTCTTTAACCAAACTGCATATTTCTGCCAACTTGGAATACTTTGTTCTGAAATAAAAATATGTGTTCTGTCTCCTTTGTGCTGACACTTGGTTCAGTCACTGGTTGTTTCTTAACAGTTTTTTGGGGGCGCAGATATTAAAATGTCCCTGTCAAAATAAACATGTCCACAGACTACCTGAGCACAGCAGTGAGGCCAACCTCCCATTAAATAATTAGAAGAATTGCTTCAGGCCTGGGTCAGGTGAAATGGGGGAGCAGCCCTGCATGTGACAGAGCAGAGAAGCAGCAGGAACACAGCCGAGTGTCTGTTTTGTGCAGAATATCCCAAGAGTGCTGACCACTGACTCTGCTTTCCAAACAAAGTGAAACGTTTTGCCAAGAGGGATTGAAAGCCAACTATTAGATCTGCCATGTGCATGTTGTATGTGCATGTCGTAGGCTATGCCCAAGTAACACATGACATTCCCATTAGCTTTTGTTAACTTTTACATCAGAGCAAGCCAAAATCTTAAGAATATTAACCTCTGTTCTTTCTAAGTGTTCCTTAATTTTTATTAGAACAGTTTTGAGGGTAGTTTTGCAAGCTTTTTTTTTTTTTCTCCTTTGGATGGATACAAAAATTTCTCTGATGAAAGCTTCAGGCTTTTTTAATTAAAAACAAAACAAAATAAAAAAGCCAACAAACCCCAACCTTGTAACATTATTTTCCTTAAAGAAACTGCCAAAACTCTAGGAATCAAATTACAGAACAGAAGAAAACGTCACAATTCCAGCTTTACTCTACCTACCCAGGGAACCTGAAAGCCTCTCTGAGGTGATGAGTTGATGGGAAACAGCACAATTCTGCATTGAAGAGGGAATTTCTACTTGTAGTTAATGAACTTGGTGAAAGTGAAGCATATGAGCATATGTAATGGATTTCTGTGTTCTTAAATGATGGAAAATAACTCTTTTTGCCTAGTGCTGAATAAACTCCTATGCACAAACCTACAGCCACCTCAGAAAGAAAAATGCTGGGGGTTTCCATCCATGGTCTGTAGAGTGTTGAGGTTAGCTCTGCAAAACTGCCATAAAACACCATTACAAAAAGCTGATTAATAGTGGACATACATTTGCTATCCAAGAGTCTGCAGTCCCACTCAACCATTTTTTTAGAAATCTATAAGCAAAACCACTTCAGGGTCACAGGGCTTGATTTCAGCCTTCTTCACTCATTACACTGTTTCTACTTTCTTAATTGACAGACATCCTTCATTCATAAGCCTTGTTTAAATGGCCATTGCCCTTAGGAAAGTAAGCCTCTGTTACATTCAATAACTGCTAACCCCATTTATCCAACCAATAAATAATCCCTCATGCTCTCCTCCCTCCTCCTCAACTCCCAGGTTATTACACTGCAGCATCTTGGCTCTATGCCTACTTAATCTTGGTAATAATGATCAAAACCAGAGTGAATGCACAGATCTCAGTGCCCTGATTAGGATCACCAGCCAACTAAACATAATGCACAGACTTCATTAGAGAAAGAAGGTTCTGCCAGAGGTTGCCATATTCGATTGGAACTCTTACATTTTTTAGGATTTAATGTTATCATCAGAAGTTTAGATCCCACTGGACTTTGGATAGCAACATTTAATAGGTTTTTTCCCATTGTTAGAGGCAAATGAGAAAGTGGGTTTTTTTCCTTTCTGCATTAACTTATGTCAAGAATGATGACTCTACAAAGCTATTAGTGAGCAGGAAATGCAGAGTGACTACAGTACAATACCTCACAAGTGACAAGATTCTGTTCCTGCTCCAACAAATGAGAAATGCTGGTAAGGCTTCACAGTCTATCAAGTCTATCTATCAAGAAACAGGACAGTCTATATAATGTCTGGGTGATGTCTCTTTGATGCTTTTTGTAAGGTTTTATTTGCCAGT
Organism: Cettia cetti; assembly: GCA_013401135.1. NCBI lineage: Eukaryota > Metazoa > Chordata > Aves > Passeriformes > Sylviidae > Cettia > Cettia cetti. Next base: position 168,840 of record VZUI01094777.1, read on the forward strand.
CTCATGCTGCAAATAACCAGGCTCCAGGTGTACAGTCCAGTTTACCTTGTCAAGGAGATGGCAAACTGATTTATGCAATCCATCTACCACCACCAGGTCTTGTCCTCTGATGTGCAACAGTTATCATTTAAACAATAATCCCCACTGCTTGGTCCCAAAACAGGGGATAGACAAAAGATTCATTGTAATTATGTTGCTTACATTTTAGGGTAATCTATCCCCCAATATATGGGGGAAAGCCAGGAATTAATTGGGTTCCAGTGCACACTGACTGGGTGATTACTTTGCAGATGGGGATTTTGTTGGCTGGCAGGGACTTTTCTTCCACTGATGTGCTGCTACACAAAAAATGTAAAGCCTGAGGGCTTACATGAAGTTGTTAAAAGGGGAAAATGCAAAGATATATTTTTAAATAATGCTATGCCACGGTCCTGCCTTAAGTAGATTCAGAACAGCTCATAACCCCACTCTCTTTTGCAGGGTCAGTGTCAGCAAGACTCAGGGTGCTGAGAGAAATACCAAACTGCCAGCCCTGGCTGTGGATGGCTGGAGGTACCTCAGTTTGTGCTGACACATCTCTGATTCATGGCCACTTTACAGAAAGAATCATTTATCTTATCAGTAGGTTACCTTAATGAAAGCAACCTGGCTTTCCTGAAGCACTTAGGTGTGCAAGAGAGACAGACCTCTCTATACACAAAGAAAATTCCAGGCAAATGACTGAGTATTTCTGGCTGCAAAGATATTCAGTTCCTACTCGTTTTTATGAAAGGTGGAAGGTAAGCAGGGGGGAGACTGAAGAAAAGACATCAGTAGATGATTGTCTCTTCCTAGATATCAGAGAATCCTCTCAGCCTTAAGACAACCAAAGCAAAATGGGCCTTATTAGCTCTGGGGTCCATAGATCTGTTTTGAGGTTAACTAATGTATCTCCTCTACAAAATACTAAAGAATCCCTTAGTGTAAAAACATCTGTGGGATGGGATGACACTGTACAAAGTGTTTCTGTCTGCTGCCTCTGCCCATAGAAGAAATTAACTCCCTTTGTCCAGTGGACATGGCAGGGAAGGGGACTGGGCAGGAACTGGGGGAGAAGGGATTTGCCCATGCACATGGGTTAAAAAGACATTTAATGAATCACAGAAAATAATAGCTTTACACAGCAAAAGCATTCCCTCTCCCTGCTTCTCTCCTTCTGCTTTTCCACATAAATTATGTGAACATATCATCAAAACATGATGATTTTTATTTTCATAAATGGGGCCATATGTCAGTTAAAACAGAAAATGTGTGCTGAACTGTGATGTGGGTTACATGATACACTTTAATTGGATGTCACTTTAATGTAAACAGCTTTACATAAAACTCAGCCTAAGAGAAAACTTTTTTAAATTGTCAAATATTAGTTGTTAAACCAACTTGATGCATGTGTCTTTTGCATTGTCTAGTCAATCAAAGGGTACCAGGCACAAAGGCTGCATTCTGAACCCACTTGCACCAAAGCAGCCACAGAGACCTTGCTCTGGTACTTAGAATAGGGAGTCAATGGCAAAGGACTTTTTTGGCATAAACATTTTTGCCTAAATTTTCTGTGTAAGAGCATTTTTTCTTTTTTTTTTTTTTTTTTTTTTTTTTTTTACTTGTTGTCAAGCCTACAGGTCAACATCCCTTTTTGCAGTGGGAGAAGTACTACTCTGAAAAAAAACCCCAAAACCCCAAACCAAGTACTATATACACATTTATGGAGGCAAAACAGCCAACTTTCCCTCATCCAACACACAACTGCAGCTACCCACATGGAAACAACCTCCATAAACAACATACTACTGTAATAATGAACAGCTGAAAATGACAGGATTAAACAAAATTTTAAAATGCAGCTTTGGTAATGCCGATAAAATATCAACCACTTATACTGGGAAACATTAACAAGTCAGTATTTGCTAGCAGATCCCACAGGGTTACCACAGTCATTTTCTGTGTATAAACACAGGAAAGAGCAGTCATGTCTCACCTGCTGCTCTGTGGTACATGCTGGCAGAGGCTCGCTCTTTGATGCCACTGGCTCTGCTATCACAGCAAAGCTCAAATAGACCTTTTGAGAGACACCATCAAGTTCAATTTCAAGTGACAACTGATTCTTACCACCTTGCAGCAACAAGCTCATACTTGAGTATCAGAAATGCAGCTGGATAGCACTTGTGACCTCCTGGAAGTACTACTACATGTCAAACAGAACTACTGGCATCAACACATACTCACAGTAAACCGCTGCTGGGTTTATCAAACACCTTTGGTTTCTTGTAGCAATCCATCAGGCTTGCAGGCACACACTGCTGTGCAGACACCCTCTCATCTCCAGTGTCATCCCTAACTCTTAAGGCAGAATGCCACAGCATGCTTAGAAAGCATTCCCTATAAGCCACCCCACCAGAATCCATGGTCTGCTTTGTAGGAGAAATGCCAGTTACTCTTTCTTTGCCTTCAGGTTTTACACTAAATCACTGCACCTCAGAGCCACAGCAGGAGCCCACATGATGCCACCCCAGACCTGGATTCTCCTAAACCAAAAGAAGCTGCATGGTTCTCTCTGAGAACAATCTAACACGCTTTGAAATTATTTCTAGACCACCAACAAAGCTGCTGGAGAAAAAGGGGAGCAGTGTTGTATTACAAAGCTTCTCCTCACAGCTCCTGTTACTGGTTATTGGACATCATTATGGCTCTTGTAACGATGGCAGTGTAAATCAGCAGGCAAAGGCTGAATAGAATGTTCTATCCTTGTCTCCTGATGAAAATTCCTGTCCAAAGAAGGGATAAAATAATATATTTGTTTTAAAGAATCACTTTTTCCCCTGAGTTTATTTTGGTTTAATTTAGCAGAATGCATAAAAGAGGGATAAAAAAATTCATAAAGCCAAGAAAACCACAAAATCCCCTTAAAAATGCGATTTATGTTCAAGTTTGAAATGGCATAAACAGACATTACAAAAATCATCTCTGTTCCAATCAGAGTCATAAAAATTGTCTTGAAAATTACAAGGCTATAAAAATTGAAGATGACTGGTTCTGCAGCCCAGTTGGCTTATGCTAACTTAGTGCTTGGTATTCAAATGTAAATGGCACTGCTGGCTCTTCACGTGCTGCCTGTCCCTTCGGCTTGCTCAGACAGATCACAAGGAATGTTAGGGGGAAGCAAGTCCATGTGGCTGCTGCCCCAAAGTGTGCAGCACTCAAGCTGACCCCAAATGCAATGCCAGGGGATAGAAGGGATCAGACAGCCACTTCCAAAACAATGAGCCTGGTGCACTGGCTAGTGCTTAAGGGAAACTTGCCCTCACCACAAGGAAAGCTTAGGGAGGGATATTGCTCTAAAGCATCATTTTGCACATGAATGTCTGCTGAGATGGAAATCATCTTTAACTACATACTGGGGAACGAAAGAATGTTTGACAATCTTATTTTTCTGGCTACACTGAACTGGGAATCCACTATCTCAGCTCATAAACTGCAAAAAGAAGTGCAAAATTTTCATAATCAAGCTGCTGTAACTGCAACAGCACAAAGAGAAAAAAGCCAGAATGGCTTTTATCCTCTGTGTCAGGAAGACTTTTGACCTGAGCAGGGCAGTAACAGCCCTGCAGTCCCAGAGTTCATCAACTGTTCCCTGCAAGTGTGTCCAGGTATGTCCATGCAGCACTGCCCAGCTGCCAGGGCAGCTACTCTATCTCACATCTCCCCAGCTGCCCATAATTCAGATGGATGATTTCAACAAAATCTCAATTTACACCAGCAGAATATAAATCCCATGCATGGGGGTGGGCACTGCCCCAAGCAGAGTCTCACCAGGGATGGCTGTTGGACACAATCTTTATCCCAGACACCCAGAGCCTGCAGCAGTGATCCCTACATGGGTCTGTCCTGGCAGCGGTGCCAAGGCTGTAAGGGGAGAGGCATTTTGTCTTTGTCCCTCTGGCACAGCCCTGCTATTCTTTTATGTACCTTTTCATCTAGGCAGCAGGATCCAGCATTCCAGTGTCATGGAATCCCTCTAAAAATGAGGGTTAGGGTCCAGTTGTGCAGGAGTTCTCAAGGATGATTAATTCAGACACCTCAAAAATCATCCCTTTTCAATTATCTTGGAAGTATGGGAGCAAACAACATCGACTGGAGCGATGGAGACTGATCCCTGCCTCCAAAACCACCTGCTCTGTACAGAGGAGTATAAGTACATGAAGATGTGGTTGCAGGTGAATAATTTAACTCTGACTTGATTGTGTGTTTTGCACAGGTGGTGGGATTTGGCATGTGAAGCACAACCCTAATTCAGGGAATATACATTCCTTTCCTTTCTCAAGAATCAGGATGGAGAAGGGGGTAGAGGGAGTTTGCACATACACACACACACATACATACATATATATATGTGTGTGTATGCTTACATATAGACACACATGCATACACATACATGTTTATCCTCTAAAACATGCCCAGAATAAAATACAGTTGTCTGACGGGATTACTAAATTTTCTCTCCCTTATAGCAGCGCTGCCAATCCAGCACCAGGCATTCCGTCTTTCATATAGAATTCAGTAAACATATCAATCCAAATCCAAGAGCCATAGCCAAGGTATCAATAACAGTGACATATTATGAAACTTTCATTCCCTTTCCCCCTCCCCTTCTACCCCAGTAATAACTGTCAGGCGAGCCTGGCAATTTCACAAGCATAGCAATGATTCAGCTGGCAGATTTCAGTGGATTATTGTGGCCAATTTGGAAAAACACTCTAATAAGCATTACTTTCCAGAAACCAATATAAATCTGGAAGAAGGGATTATTAAACCCAGGGAAACTATAACAAAAGATATTAATTGCATTTTTGGAAGGAGCTTTTGAATTAAATTATTACCTGCTAGTTTATAAGGAAAATATATAGATAAACTCCACTACCGTGACAAGAATTTATTTATATTGGCCACATATACCATAGGAAATTTACACACCAACACTCTGCTCATTTATGGCATTATAGAAGCATATGTATATTTTCAGACAATTAGGATTATGTTGTTTACTCTCACATCCACACATATGCACACAATTGATGGTAAGTAAAGCAAAAGATCAAAGGTAGGAAGGATCACAATGAATTCCAAGCCATGTGTTTCTGTATTTGTACATATATTTTAAGGTTTCTAGACAGTCTTACAACAGAATGCAGCAGTTTCTTAAAACTACAGGACTTTGAGAGATTTCTCTAACTTACTTTTAATTTGCTGCTTACATCTGTTTTTTAAAGATTACCATCCCACTCCAAAGTCTGTTGTACATGAAGAGCTTTCTCTTGATGCCCGTAAATGCTGGATCAGGCCATTAATACAGGAAGATTAATCACTGCCTCTAGAGTTTGTGTCTTTGGGAATTGTGTGAGAAGAACGATGGAACAACCACAAGCTATTTTGGAAGTTCCAACATTAAATGACTAAAGGATTCATCCCACTGTTAAATAACAGTTTTGAAACCAAAATAATGTATTCTTAAAATAATATGATGTAAGCTCTGATTTTCTTATTTTCCCTTTGTGAGACCGTTAGCTTGTATACGTGTTCTTCACATTTTGTCTGTGTTCTCCTTGTATTTGTCTTTCCAAACATGTAATGAGTAATTCTGGAAGCAAAGGAGAAACTCTCTCCTTTGCCACTGAACTGAATTCCTCAAAGGCAGCAAAAAAGTAGTGTGATGAGAAAACATTTAAGTAACAAAGAGATCTACATAGTCACAAAAGACTAAAACTCGTCACGAAGACTGCATTTGTTTTGATAACTCAAAAAAAAAAAAAAAGAGCTAGGATTTTACACTCCATTATTATTAATTGACCCAAAACAAACACAGGAAGCTAAGCTCCAAAACAATTACTGCATAGGATGCTGCTGCTCAAACCCAAAGTACCAGCCAAGGAGGCAACAAGATCAGAAATATCCAAACAAAACACATGCAGGGCCTGTGGCTGAGCCACAGGACTCCCACACAGCGACCTTCTGCCTTCCTGAGGGGGAAACAGAGCCTGTGTCCTGAACCCAAACATCATCACCTCATCTCCTATGCCAAACACCAGCTCTGTCTACCCCAGCTCTGGCACTTCCAGGTCTTCAGGCTTCTATAAATTTAAGTGCTCTTCACAGCTCCTTTCCTGTTCTCCACCAGCTCCCTTCAGAGAGTGACCATTACAAAATTTGGTGAAAAAAGAGTGTGAGAACTCTCTGCTGACCTCAGCAGTTGCCCAGGTCTCCCCACACCATCACTGGGGTCAAACAGCCCTCTGGGATGCTCACTTTCCATTTCACACTCACAGCATATGGCTCCTTGCAGGCTTAAGGTGCTGTCACCCAGAGGATACTGATGGGATACAACTAAAACATGGGCCCTAGCACCCCTATCAGCTGTCAGTTTTATTAATTCCTGAATTAACCAATACACTGTGCCAATAATGAACCATTCTTCTCCAACTAATTCTTATTCTAATTTTTCATTTCCTGGCTATCCTGAGACTAAAAATAAAAAACAACTACCATGTGGTAAATTTAGAATTCTGCATCCATCACGAAACAGGATTTACAACAGAAGAAAGGATAAAGGAGCTGCTCCCTTTCTTTTCCTTTTAGTGCTGCACATTGATACATTCAGATAAGACATGTCCTCTCCTCTTGTCACTTCTCAATTCCCAAATGACCACCAGACATGTGCTGTCTGCTGAGTTTGAGGAACACTTGGCTTTCAGTGGGACATGCTTGGCTGTAACAAAAGGCTCCAATGTCTTACACTGTTTTGCCTAAAACATTGCTCTAATGTGCAATTACCATAGAATTCACTGAGAAAACAAAGTTCCTGGGTGATTCATGCTGCATACTTTCCCAAAACTTGAGCTAAAACCTTCAAAGCCTCCCAAACTGAATCACCAGACTGAATCACCCTGTTTCCAAAGGTGTGGGGAGCAGCGTTTAGAGGTGCTGTACACTGGATTTGTGGAAAGCACAGCCCAGGCAAGGAGAAGTCATCCCCCTCTGCAGCAGAACCACTCAGAATCTTGGGAATGGGGGATTGATTATTGAGCTTGTATCATTCCAGCCCTGGCTGAGCTCCCGCTTGTTTGCAGTCAATGGGAATTTTGCCCCTGCTTGCAACACAGCTGAAATTTGCCTTTAGGAATTGGCAGAGGCTTGAAGTTTGCAGCTGGGAAGGCTCCATGCAGGTGCACGAAGGATGGAGACTCTGCTCTGCTTGGAGACCACAGGTGGGGACACTGTGGGGAAGCAGAGGGGTCTCTCCCTCGCTGGATGCGAGAGTGGACAGGACAAAGCCAAGTGCAGGTGAGAAAACAGCTACAATTCCACCTGAGAGTGCAATGGCCACTCTGGCTGCACACCCAAAAGCAGAGCTGACTTCTCATCAGGAAATACTTCTACATTTTTAGCAAAAGAATCAGCCCCTTTGCTCTCAGCTCTTCCCATCAACCTCTCTTCCCCTCATATAAGCACAATGACTTGATGGCCAAAATGATCCATCAATAATTTTTACAATAACATTATGAAACAGTTCTCAAAATTTATCAGAACCAGAAGCAGGTCATGAATAAAGCCACTGTAAACTGATAAATGTTGTAAAGAACTAGGAATCAGGATTTAAAAGCTCACTGTTCTTCATCCCTCATAATCTAAGTGAAAATTGGCTGCAATAAGTCCTAGAAATTGAACAGTCTAGATATTGTTATTTACTTGTAACTTGTTTTAAGCTACATTTTCCAGCATTCCATATTTACCACTTTCTTAAGTATACACAAGTGTCTTTGACTACATGGAGGGACAGAGTTGCAAGAATGAAACATTTTCAGTGCAGCATTGCAATCAAAAGCACTCAATTTAATATACAGGTTTGACAGTCTAAGTTGTTTTGTCTAAAGTGGCTATTTTGCCCAGGTGGTTTTTTGTTGTTGTTTCTTGAAATGGGTTCCTGGGCAAAGCATCACAGACTTAGAATGACACATTGCCATGTTTTTAAGGAAAATATGGTTTTGTTTAGGCTACAATTAGATGCTTTCACAATTTGTCTCTGGAAAATCGAGACTGAAAGCTCCAGAGTCAATTTGTTTAGTGTGAACTGAAGTAACATCTATCTTGGTAAAGAAAACTTTACAACAAAAGACCCTTCATCATAGTAAGACCTAAGAGCTTTCCTTCTAAAAATGCAGGGCTGCCATGCAATTCTTAACTCACACCAATTCACGAGGCTACGAGCCATGTATTGTTTGGAAGCCATGGGGGTAAATCAAATTATCATGAATGACACTAATGATCCCATACTTGCCTGAACATAATGCACCTTACACAGTCTTGCCCTTAGGGATTATTTTTTATATATAATTAGTACAAATGGCTTACTCTCCCTCTTTTGTTGACTTTACAAAGAAACGCACTCAGGTACACAGTCTGCCTTTCCTGGGTTAATTATGGGAACCAAACCAGCCGTGCCTGTCGTGAGAGGTCCCCAGGTAATACCTGGGAAAGCACTGAGTGCAATAAATGGAGGAGCAGATCATAAAATGCATAAAATGACTACCCTCTACTGGATGGAGCCAGAGCAGCTGAGCTGTGTCAGTGGATCCTCAAAGCCATGATTTAATACAACTCCTTTTGCAGTGGCTGGGCTGGGTTGGGATTTGCACAGCAGTGGATCTAAATGCAGTTGTCGAAAGGAATTCTGGATTATCAGAGTATGCTGTCCTTGGAAAAAGCCAGCATTTCTGCTAAGCACAGATCAATTATAAGCACAACATACAAAAAAACCAAAGGTTTCATAATGAGAGAAGAGAACCATCACAGGCTTTCAGAAATCCAAACCGTTTCTTTGCCTTGCACTTTTATTTCCCAGCAAAATCAGGCCAGATTCCAGCTGGTAAAAACTGGCAAATTTCCATCAGCCTGTGGGTCATTAACTCTGAAAAAAGGACAGTTTCAAAAACAGTTTTGTGTATAGTGTTAGTTTCTGTCAACGTTGCTATAAACAATCAAAATTGAAAGTATCTGGTATGACTACAATACCCATTTATTTCTCTCGCCATTCAGAGATGTGTTCCAACCCTGATTTTCGTAAAACAATTGACACATATCAGAACCTACATCTGACAAGCTGAAATTATGCAACCTGAACTTCTAAGTTTGCACCCTCTTGTCTCCCTATAAACATCACATAAATTCTCCATGGCAGTGCTTTAAGCTGATAAAGGGAACAACTCATTCAAAATGGCTGTCACAAAGAGTAAAAAATTGGCAGACATAGGCCCAGTTACAGATTTAGCAGAGATGTCTACAAAGGATCTGGCTTCTTTCCCTCTCCCCAGGTTTTGTTTACCATCATCTGCCTGTGGTGCTGTACCTGTGCAGCTCCCACATGCCCAGGAATCCCTTCCACAGCTGAACACAGACCCATTCCTGGGGCTTTGGGGCATCCACCACTGCACATCAAACAAGCTAGACTCAACACCTGAATTTCACTGCCTGAATTTTGAGTTAGTTGGACCAGGAAGCTGCAGGTGAAGCTGCTGCTATGCTCAACAGTCTCTCTGTGCCCTGTTTCACAGCAGAAATAAAGCATGGCACAAAGCTCTGGCACAAAGCTCTATGAGGTGTGTTAGCATTCACTGAATCAATAGCGAAAATTTCCCTCATGGTGAGGAGAAACTTTTTGTTCTATAAAGGTCAAACCTGGTAAAGGCCAAGCAAAACAAAAGGTATCTTTCTTGGCAAATAGGCTCTAGCCAGTCTGCATTCACCTGCCACTGTGAAATGCAAACATCTGTCTGTGAAAGGGTCTGAGAGTCTGGCCTGGGGGGCAGCGGGGGCCCCGACTCTGGAGCACCCAGTGCTCTGCATGGGGACTTTCCTCAGCTACCTCACAGCAACATCAGCAGGACAAAAATATATAAATAATACATTCAGAGTGTAGACATCTGAAGGCTTAAACTGTATCCCTGTGCCTGCTAATGAACTTCCTTCTCATACATCTATTAATGCAATAATCTGTGTTCAGAGAGTGGCAGAAACGTGAAGTAGTTTCTGCATTCAAAATTATTCCCTACAATTTATTTTTCAACTTTTTAAGACAGTCTAGCTTATGCTACTCATACAGTTGGGCACCTTCTACTTCCACTACAAAATTACTCTAAAACAGACCTCCTTTTTGGGAAACCTTTAGTGAAAAATTAAATTCTCCTTTGCCTGATTTTGCCTGATCATCCCTACTTGTTTTCTATTCTTTCCTAAACAATCCCTCCCTTTTCTACCCACCCCAGCCTCAGTTTAATTCCTTTCATCTTTCCTTAGAACACTGTCTCTCTGTCCCCTTAATAATTTTTTAATTTCCCATCCTTTAGGCAAGTGCCAAAGATGTTAAAATGAGAAATGGATGCTTGCCATAAAGGAACAGAACTCCTGTAACTCCACAACAGTTGAAATCATGAGAACTTGCAGGCCATTACTCCATTATGCGAATGGTATTTTTACAGCACTAGAAATGAAGTAATGCAGCTACAAATATTCATGTTTTAAATGTGCTGTCATTCTAGTGGCCTAGCTACAAGTTGCCTGAGAGGTACTGAGGAAGGCTGGGGGTACCACAGTCCCCTGAGAAGAAGACCCAAGCTCCACAAGGGTTCCTTCCATTCTCATCCATTTAACATTGCTCAGTGTTAAAAAGTCTTTCCTTTACAAAGTTCTAAATTTGCTGCTTTTCAGCATCCATCTGTGAGGAGGGATGATGCAGAATCCCTCACCCAGCCTTTCCTGCCATGTTCACTGTGTACCTCCAATACCTTTCCCTCCAATGCAGTGAGGTCTCTTCACACCTGCAAGTATTCCTGATTGCCTCCTTTCAAAATCTGAACAGAAATGGTCAGTGATAACTGAGATAACTTTGTCACTTCAGCTCAGAAGCAAGGTGTATACAGGAGGAGGTCTGCCAATCTGAAGTGTAAAACATGCTATTCACCACCTACCTGGCTAAAAGACTTACTCTGGCTAAGCTGGTGTGCTCTGTGCATCTGATGCACACCTGGTTCCTGGGTGTTGTCAGCTTTTCACTCCTTGGCCTTGAAGACAAAGCATGACCTAAAAACGTTCACTTGGACCAAAGTACTGTAAACAGCGAACTCTGAGATCACCACAACCATGCAATTAAAAATGCCATTACATTTGAGGAGATGCAGGAAGATAAAGCCCCCCAAATAATTGTGATACCTAAAAATATTTTCACACAATCTGCCTTTTTCCTGATATCCCATATCTTTTCTGAGGGAACAGTTTCTTACATGAAGGCAAGGGGCAACACATCAAGCAACAGATGTGGTTTTGTTGAGAGCACCCCACACTGAGTCAGGTCTACAGCTGTTTTGTGAGTGCAAGAAAGTACCACAAGCTATCTATCTCTTGCCAGATCCCTTCTCCCTGCAGTACTTGAGTGTGTTTTCAGGCATCATGACTTGTGCCATTCCAGGAGCATCCCCCTGGGCCTTGTTTTATGTAGAGACAGTTTGCTCGAGGTCCGCAGGGAAGCGGGTTGAGACTGTGTCTCTTTGTAAGGAAAGCAGGGTAATTTCTACAGCTGGCTGGTTCCTGAGCAAAGGCAGACAAATGTAGTTGTACCCAATTTGAAATCAAGGGGGAAAAGGGCAGGATTTGTTTCACAGGACTGAAAGGTCCTGACTTACAAGCCACAGTGTTGACAGTACACCTCACCCGAAGGCACAGACAGAGAGGTGCTCTGTGCCTCGGGGTGTACCGAAGGATTATTGTAAAGCGGTGCTCAGTGACCCCGATGGCCCCACCAGCTCTGCCTTGTGTTTTCCTTGCTGTAATACTCCATCTTCCTCACTCTCTCGCTGAAGCATGGTGCAATCACATCAACATGGATACAGCAGATTAGTTTTACAAGGTTCCCACCAGTCTGACATTCATCAGCTTTCTAATCTCGTGGTAACACTATCCCCTTTACAAGTAGGCGCTGAGGCAGCGCTGGCGCTCTCAGGCCGAGGGCTGCAGGTTAAACTGATACCCAGGTCCTGAATTCCACCAGCTGCTGATTGACTGACCCTGTTCCTGACATTCCCAGGGCCTGGCAGCCCTCCACGCAAGGGTTAAAGGGAAGTTGTAAGCAACGGGTCTAAAACACTTGGAAGAATCTCCTTGAATCAAAACCATTTCATAAAAGGCTCTCTGCCAGGCAATAAAATATTTTTTGATGGACTCTTATTTTATCATTACCCATGTAAGAAAAATGTATTGCAAGAATCCCAACACAATTCAGGGAAGTAATCATTTGCAGATTTAGTAGGCATTCTCAATTGGCAAAAATGAAAGATTTATTGTAGGCATGATGAAACAAAGAGCAGTTGTGCAAACTTTACTGAGCTGGATTATGAGAACATGCTTTTTCCATTTCCCACTTTTAAATGCCTTGGATGCAGTTTCAAAAGACAGATCAAGATCAATTATTTAACACTGCAGCTCCACTGTACCTGAGCAGAGGATCTCTTCACACATATGTTATCTGTACACAACAATAAAAGAAGGAGATGGAGGGAAGACACTGATATAGACAGCTACAGCAGACTTTGAAATAAAACTCCTATTGTTCCTTGAGTCCACAATCAGCCAGGGATGTAAACAGAAAAGTCAGGCACTGACAAATGTCTGTGATTAAATGCACCATTATTTGAAACGTAACTATTTCTGACTTACCCAAATACAGAAAATACAGGTGTCCTTAAGACAGAACACAAGGCACTGCATTCTCTACAATGGTGACATTTTCTTTGAAAGCCACAGTACAGCTGAATAAAATCACTCTCTTGCACACCTCTACTCATGAGAATAATGTTCTGAAGCAGAAGGGACTTTCTGATCAGCAAAGGTGCACAGTCTTACACCGGCTTTACAAAATACAGGTAAGAGAAAATACTTTGGGAAGGAGGTTATCTTTTCCTTGCCTTTTCCATTAGGCACTTAATGTGTTATTTACAATGACACCAGCTTAAACAGGGAGAGAAAGCAGCAGAGTAATTTGACTTAATTCAGCTATATCCGGAACTTGGGCACAAGAGTTTTCACCACACAGGAAAAGCCATTGGCAGGCAAAAGCTTGGAAGAGCCTTGAGATCTCAGTAGAAGGAATTATTAGAGATGCAAAATAGCATTATGGGCACATTAAGTTACTGGCCTCAGTACGCCACTGTGATTATTCCCCCTCACTGTGCTCCAAAGAAATTTATTTCATTGTACTTGTAAGGAAAAGGAGATCCAAGGTGACAATATCCCAAAGTGTTCATGAAATTTCAGTAACTCAGTTCCTGGTCTGAGAGGAAGAGGACCTCAACTTCAGAGGTGCAGAGCAGAGCACCTCCAAAACAAACTCACCAAAAACAAAGCCCACTTTTGGAAATAGCTCAGAGCGAGCTGTCAGATGCCAGTAGGTCGCATTTTGATATATTTAGCTTAACCCGCATGTTGGTTTTTTACCAGGCCCACTGGACTACTTGCTAAATGAGCCATTGAAGGTTTCAGAATGTGACCCTGCATTGTGCAATGATGGCTTTTCATTTCTCATCTGATATTAAAGGCCAACTGCTGCTGGTTTGCCCCAAAGTAAGAAACAAATGCATCACATTGAGAACTGAGATAAAACTGCATAAATGACTGTATAAAGTTTTTAATGTGCACTAAATTCCTCTTTCTCCCTCGAGACTATACTATACAGCCTCTCTGTTGCCTACAAATGCAGATTAACATTTTTATTAAATGACACAGGTTTCACTAATACAGAGTATTAAAACGTATTGGCCTAATAAGAAGTATTATTAAGTGTATCATTGGCACAAGTTTTAAACAATATTTAATTTTATGGCTTTTTAATTTGACCAAGCCTTCTGCCAGGTGATACAAACTATTTTTCCTTCTTGAGGTTAATCACTGTTCAGAGAGGCTAAGTCACTGAGAGTTCTGAACAATTCCTACCACTTTTAATAATCCCCACAGAACACATACAAAGGAATAAAATAAAGCCAAGCACTTAACCTCAAGAACACAAGCACAAATACTTTGTTTAAAACTTTAGAACTTACAAGTTCTCCACCAAGCAGCCAAGTTGTCCATCAAATGACAGGATTAATAATATTCGGATGCAAGTTGTTTTTCATAAATTAAATTTCAGGGGCTAAAAAGAAAATTTCTCTCTCATTGCTTGTAGGTATTATTCAAATCACTGAATGCACCCTGCTTTCCCAGATCTGGAGACAACTCACACTCCCAAAATTATGCCGGATCCTGCAGAATTATGGTTTTAGGACACAACTGCTGGACATACCTTTGAGGTACTCTTGAGATGTATTAAGATATTTCCTACAGGTACTTCAGAATTATATTTTCAGCTCTGTAAAACTTATTACTAGAGTGCAAAACATGTCTGACTAGTTGAGGGTGTATCACTTATCTTTACTACTGAGCAGATTTAAACAATAAAACCCATGGACGATTCACTCCAAGGCGGGGAGACAGTGAGAAAGAAACTTTGCCATGCTTTTGCTGCAGGGGACATGGAGAGCTACAGAAATCCTGAAGTTATTGCAAACTAGGTGCTTCGAGGCTGGAAAGCCTTTCTCCCTATTTGCTCTTCAGATGTGATTATTTGACAAAATACATTGATCTGCATGGCAAAGAAAGTGATCTTGTGGTGCAGCTGGAATGAATTGGGAGTTAGGAGGCTGTTTGCAAGATATATTCAAAAGGTGATGCTTCATGAGAGGTTTTTAGGTCTGTGCTGAGACAGAGGTTTGAATAAATCTACATGCAGAGTTTTGTCCAGAGCCAGGCCACAGCAGAGCTGGAAATAATTCTGAGTGTCTTAATATGAGAAAGAATCACTACTTGCTAAGTCTTGTGGGACAAGAGGCTAAAGATAAAAACATGGTATTGAGAAGTCATTTTTGTAAGCAAACTGGGCAAAGGGAAGGGAAAGGAGCCTAAAAGAAATCTTCCAAAAAAGACCTGGGAGACATGCCTAGAAGTTTGTCTGGCAGCCAGACATGGCAGGTCACAACTAATAA
This sequence comes from Cettia cetti, assembly GCA_013401135.1. Classification (NCBI taxonomy): domain Eukaryota; kingdom Metazoa; phylum Chordata; class Aves; order Passeriformes; family Sylviidae; genus Cettia; species Cettia cetti. The sequence continues at coordinate 183,992 of VZUI01094777.1, forward strand.
ATTTCACTTTTCTAAGCTGGGCATACTTCAGCCTATATAATTTGACAAAGAACATGAATGACTTTGCTTGGCATGGAGGAGTTTGGTACAATTACCCCTCCTGTGTGCCACAAGGGTGCCAGCAGCACAGTCCCTCTGGAGAACCACCTTTAATACAAAACTGTTCCTTTCCTTTAAGAGGTTCTCTTTCAATCAGAGCGTAGTCAGGTATTTGTCAAAAGCTCAGTGTTTAGGATTCTGACAAATATATGCAGCTTTGCAGGAAAATGGATCATTTTCCTTGTATTCAAATCAGGTCACAATTGGAATTGTGGTGAAAAATATGTATTTCAGTAGCCAAATCAGAGCACTGAAGAATGAAGAGAAGAAAAATCAGTCCAGGATGAGCTGAAATATAACTGTTTGGGGGACTCTACTAACAAAATAAAAACACTGAATAAATCAAATTGGAAAAGCTTTTAAACAACAACCAAAAAAATGTGTCTTTGTTTAAACCTTATTCATTCTGAAACAGAAAGTAAAAAAGATGGGTGAAAATACTGAAACATTTCCAAAATAGCACATTGTCTATAAAATGTCAATAGTAAAATCCTCCAGTCCTGCTCACTGTCCCCCATCACTTGTTTCCCAAAGTGAAGGTGACCCAGTTTTCTCTTATGCTTTTTTTTTTCTCAAAGCCCTACCATGATACTACTGCTGGTTTGAAAAAATTGGTGGAATACCTGATAAAATTTCCATCATAGAGGATGGAAATGAATATCCATGCTTTTGTCACAAGGCTATCTGTTCTCTAAACAACTATCTGCCTATCACCTTACCTTCAGCAGATAGAAAGGATAGTTAGTGGAAATTAACCAACACTGTGAGAACCATAATAGTGGCAATTAATTACTATATCCTATGGCAGGGAGTTTCACAGGGGGAGTGCCTACTATGTTGTGGTGATATTACTGTTAATACCCCACTTTGTTTCTTATTTAACACACTGAACAGCAATACCTACACACTGTCACCAGATCTGCACAAATGTATAAAGAAATCTTGAGGATTAGTGTGTTTTAAACTGGTCACAAATCACTTAATAATTTATCAGGTCAAATGAAATTAAACCTTGTGGAATTAAACATTCTCATAGAATAAAGAAGGTGCGTATTTGAAAGTCTCCTCCACAGAAGTTTCATACTATACCTCTAATTACCCTATTCAATTTCTCAGAGCTCTTCAGTGTTCTGTATAACATTTTTAAGGCACACAAGCGAACTTGAAAACCATTCTGGATTCTGGCAGCAACACTCGGAATTTACTTCATTTTAATTTATTTAGATTTAAGCAAAAAAACCTCCCTGGAAGTATGTCAGCCAGATCTAACCTGTATCAGACTGCTGGAAAGTAACAAAAAAGGCAGCAAGCCCGGCTTGGTCAGAGCACAATTCCATCAGGTCCAGCATCCTATATCATTTTTCTATCAGCCTGATAAAGCAGATGCATGTCACAGAATGTCCTGAAGCCCTGAGGCTGATAATCCTCCAGGAAAACCCTGGCAGCTCCTCCCTCTGCAGGCCAGCTCACACAGGCAGGTCTCAAGCGCCCGAGGGTAGTGCGGGGCCATTGCACTGAACTCATCTGCAGTTCTATCCTGCTGCACTGGAACACGGGACAGTCCCATTCACAAGGGAATCCGGGCCCAGGAATTTCTGCTGCGTTTGCTCTGCAAGATCTGTTAGTGTGCAGCTTTCCTGTGGGCAGACACGAGTTCAAATTCACCAGCTGGCTGGGAATGAAGCTGAGAGAGAGCCAAGCCCAAAGCCCGTTGTCAGCCTGCCCTCCAGTGCTGGGGCACGCTTAAACCCATTTGTACTGCCCTGGAATCTGCAGCGGGCTTTGTAAACAAACAAACATTGGGTTTCCACAAAACCACTGAATTGCTGTCTACTCCTATAATCAGAGTGTTTTGAATGCTGACGTTCCTTGACAGTATCGGGAAATGCCATCAGAGACCTAATAAAAAGAGAGATCTCTGGTGAGGCAGCTTTGATAGAATGGATGTTTCCTACTACTGACTTCAAAGGAAAGAAAGTGAGCCCATTATTATTGTTGTTTTTTTAAAGCACTCCTTTGGCATCAGTGCATGACACCCTCCACTCCAAAAGCTGAAAACACTTTCCAGACTTCCACAACATTCCCTCGAGTCAGGCATGGAAACTCACTGTTTAGGTGAAGTAACTTAACAAGCAGATAAGCTGCTGCACACAGACCCATTTTCCCCACAGGTGCAGGGCTGTCCCTGAGACTCCTCCGTAGCTGCAGACCTGTAGAGATCTCATTTCTCACCCTGCATTGCTGGACACACACTCCCCATGGACTGCAGATGGCATCAGACTCGCCATCTACTGAGAACAGAGATTCCGCACTGGTTTCCTCAGAAACAGAAGCAATAGTACTAATCTGCTCCACAGGCATTCTCCTGTATTCCCAACAACCAGGTCGCTGCCCATGAAGTGCTACAGATGCAGCCAAGCCTTCTGATGAAAGCTCTCACACACTCACATCATGTCAAACCACCTGTGTCAGAGACGTGCAGTGTAAAACTAACGGGAAGTTCAGCCAGAGCGCAATCTTTTGTGCAATCTGTACAAAAATCTGTTTCATCGGTAAATTGCAAATTGTTAGTTTGTGTGAAGTGGTGATTGGAACATAAGATCTGCCCTGGAATGCTGGAATTGCCTAAAGACACCCTTAGGCAAGTTACTTATCTTCTCTGTCTCAATTTCCCCATGTTTAATGCAGTACCTATGATGTCTCAGCCTTAGGGATTCAAAAGAACTGACCACAAACAGCACAGGTGCTGAATTTCACTGTGTACAATACAGCACCCAAATCATTCCATTCAGACATCTCCCAAACTGAGAACGTTGAATATATACAAGAAAAAAAGATTCTGCTTCAAAGTCTTAACTCTCTAGTCAAACACAGAGAACCAGGTCTAGAACACACAGAGGAGGCATCTGTTTCTTTCAAATACAAAAACTAAAGACATTAACCATAAATATTATCCCTGTCCAGCTCCTTTCATGGATATCACATACATTATGATAGCCAATTTCTATAAACACTAATTACACAAGCAGAAATTACATAAAGATAAATCATTTACCTTGATCCTGTCTGGGGAGGCCCCTGAGCACATATGAAGGCAGTGATGGGAACATATTTTCTACTCGTTATGAAGCCACAAGAGTACAAGAGGGTAAACTAATAAGCCAAGTACAGATTTGTCCAATTCAAACAACTCTAGACAACTAAATGAGCTCTGTATTTACATTTGCAAGCAGAGGCTTAAACTAAGGATACAATATCTAGAAATCAGCACACTTCTACTCACCAAAGTATTCGAAGAACTGAAAGGCAGCAAAAGATGCAGTTATGAGAAACTTCTTCTCTTCCTTTTTTTAATATAAAAACCATTTAAGCTTGCTAATTTTTGCTGTCTCAGACAATCAAAATTCCAATTGTCTGGGACATCAAATCTAAAAAAGCATGAAATTAATCTTCAGAAGTTAAAGTCTTAAAGGCATTGCATCATTATTTTTGTTGGATATATTTTTGATTATAATGCAGATGAACCCCAAATTTAATAAAACTAAAATAACATGAGTTAAGTATGAAACATAACAGGATATTGCAAAGAGATTAGGTAGTTTCCTTTAGACTACTTGCAGAGCCCAAGGAAAAACCAAACTGAGGGACACAATGATGAGAAGGCACCGCTTAATTAGAATATTTAACGGAATATGAAAACAGAATACTCAATAGTACCGGCCTTGGCAATGGAACACAGTGAGCAGAGTATGGACCCGAAACATCAGCAGTGCTCTGCAGCAGATCCTGTTTTGCCTGTCGCCTGTCTGTAGTAAAGAAAGAAGCAGGCTCACTAAATTCAAACCAGCTGCAAAGATGAGAGTGTTACAGTTGGACTGAAGGAAGCTTACCTCATGAAAGTATTGTGGAAACTGCTGTTGGAAAGATAATAAAAGGATTAACTGCAGTTTTAGTGAACCATTTACTTTTCAATCAAAATGTCTCATGTATTTCCTGTTCTCAAGTAGCCTGAATTCCAAAATTCCTTTGTCTATTACAGTACATAGTAGCAAAGCCTGTCATAAGAAATTAATAATTTTACATGGAAAAGTACTTTTATGTATGAGGGTGGGGTGCTGCTCACTGTTAGCTTCTCCTGAGCAGTTCAATACCTAGTCAGGCAGTAATCTTACAGGCAAGAGCAAAACCGAGGGATTAAAAAGAAAGTACAATGGGTAATTGTCAACAGTGAAAGCAAATCTCCACTACAAATACCAAGTGACACAAAGTTACTTTAACAGAGCTACAGCAAAAACGAAACAAAATCTCAGACCTCTATAGACAGAGAATGAATTGTCTTCTTAATTTGCAGGAATAACAGCACAATTATTACCACATCAAAAGAAAAGCCATCATTTAAAATGACATGACATCACTGCACAATGCAACACTGCACAGCAACCCCTGTTTCACGCAGAATGGAATTCACTGGGCAAATAATCCCCACTTGATATTAATAACTTCAAGGAGTTGCGCTGCAGCTTTGGATCCTGCCCCTGCTAGATCAAGCTCTTTTCAGGGAATAAAACTAAATTTGCAAAGAAGACATGGTTTCAATGTATTCTCTTGGATCCATTTCATTCCCTGCAGAATTCCAGACTGCAACATTTAACATGCAATACCTCTGCTGACAGTGGAAGGCTCTTACTGTGGGAATGGAACAGTTAACTCCAAGTTGAGCAATGTACAGCTCCCAGTCCTGATTGGGCTATTCCATGCATGGGAACAACTACAATATCTCCTCCATTAAAAGGGATCTTTATATACTTACATGCCAAGGCTATATAAATATGACATAAAGGCTGTCTGCAATATCAGATGCAAAGGTTTTCCCAACCTATTCGTAAAACCTTGACGTGTTATCAAAAGCTGGTACTTCAGTGCAGGTGAAATTAATTGGAAGTAGGACATTTTCAGCATTTGCTAAGATATTACAGCATTTAGTGTCTCTGGTTTACCAAGTTTTCTGTAGGAATAGGAATGTAACATTAGAAATCTACCATACAATACCTGTTAAATATGCATTTTTCAGGAAAAGAGACAAGTTCCCTTATCCATGGAGTCTACTGATCTTTCAGCACCACAGGAAACTAATCAGGGCTTCATGTTTTAAGTATGCTTTCAATTTACTTACCTACACTTTTATTTGGAAAGAAGCAAACTTGCATTATCCTTTAATAATTTATAACTAAAAGGAATCTATTCAGGGGAAGTTAAATTCATTTGTACATTTAGAAAATGTTATCGAGCTACTTCTGGAATAGAACCACTCAGTTGTTGCTTTCAAAGCAAAAAGAAACACGTAAGTCTTAGAGTGTTTCCATTTTATCTTGGACAGTTTGATTATACTCTCTAAGTATATGCATTGTTTCCAGTACTATCTTAGGCAATAACCACTAAACAGTGCAGACATTAAGATAATATTTTTCATTTATCCAGTGGAAGTAAAAAGATAATCAGGACAGTCACTTACAGAGAAAATTTTTCTCTGCAACGCGTTTTGAATGCTCTTGTTTTCTTCCTTCTTCCTTCCATAACAATTGAAGGCCTGGAAGCTTTTTCTGCAAACATTCTTTCCTGTTCCTTCATAGAAAGCTACAACTTGCCATGGAAAAGTTTGTCACGATCTAACATCCTTACAAGCATTTTCCATTGCATCATGCTCTGATCAAAAGAATAAAATAGATATATAGCTGAAAATTCTGCCTATCAGGAACCCCAACCTGTTGCCATAACCATTCCCTTTGTCTGCACTTTTGTGTGTGTGTGTGTTTGTGTGCACACACGCATGTGGGTGTTACAAATGAGACTTCCCAAATTTCATGGCCCAATTTGGAAGCTTATGTCAAACTTGTTTTGCTTCATCTGTTTCAGTCAGGGTCTTATATCATTGTTGTTTCAAACATGTGGAAAGCTTAATGGAAGTCATTAACTTTTATTTTAGTTTGGCCATATTGTCATCATGGTGGGCAGATGCAGAGATGGTGTTATTCCCAAGATCCTCTTTTTGGAACACTGCTGTTGTTTACATCTTCTTGATCAGAAGAGAACAATGGTCTTTACTTATTTTTAAAGCTCTGTTTCGCAAATTAAAAAAGCCCCTAACAACCTTTGAAAACGTAATTAAATATATTCTTTTTATTCTTTTAACTGTTTAAAATCCTTTAACAAGTTTCTTTTTTTTTTTTGTCTAAACTACCATTTGAAACTTTTGTGCTCACAACTCTATGGGTTATTGTTCAGCTGAAGGAATGAAAAGAATTTCATTAGATGTGTTTTATGTTTCTTGATTAAAAATGTCACCCGAGGCTCAGTGACTTTGTTTTACGTTAAATGACGGCTGCGTGCTTTGATCATCACTTTATTAGTGGTTTAATGAATATTAAAAAAACAAAGCACTGTATTAAAAGTTAAGCTCTCATATAAGGAAACCGAATCCCTTTTCCAAGAACTACAGTATTTCTTACTCAATCATTTCCTTCTAGATTAAGGTTTTCTCCAATTCCCCTTTAGCTTGCTACAGACTAAGTTACAGGAAAGCACAACAATTATATTGGAATAAGACTGAAGAGAGAGCAAGAGAGAGAGCAGAGCAGTTATGTTTCTATTCAAACAAATATAATCCAGACTTACCATGCACTTGTTTGGTTTTTCTCCAGAGTGAACCCTCATATGAATCAGCAGTTTGTAACGAGCATTGAAGGGTTTATAGCGGCGGACACAGCCTGCCCAGAAGCAAGTGAAGTCCTCTCCTTTCCTCTGGTCAATGTGAGTCTTTTCTATGTGTCTGACCAGTTCATCTTGTTGGTCGTAAGTGGCACTGCAGTCAATCCACTGACAGACCTGCTTGCCACTGCTGAGGTCCTGCTCATCGCCGTCGCTGGGCTGCAGGGACTTGGGAGACATGGAGGTGCTGAGGTGAGGCAATGTCCCTGGGGTCTGGCTGAGCTGCTGGTGGAGGTGGTAAGGGGGAGGCAGCCCCTGGTGATGGCGAAAAAGATCAGCAGTGGAGGAATAATCGTCAGCTGGTTCTTGTTTTAAGAAACTCACCTTCTGGCTGCCGTGCGAGGAGTTCTGGTGAGGATGGCTCGTGCCATTCATCATAAGGCTGAGGCTGCCATTCTCCTCGACTTGCTGCATTTGTATCTGCTCACAGTCACCCCTGTCACACTCAGTGGAAAGAGGTACAAGACATGCTGGAGGGGAGGGAATACTGCAAGGGTTTCCAGGCTGAGAGCAAGACTGGGGCTGAGAGGATTTTTGAGCACTGTGATGACTGATCTCCACAGGATGAGAGGAAATGCCAGCTGAGTTAGTTCGCAGTCCATTCACACAGGTGACCAGTGACGTCTGCGACGTGCGGATGATCGCTGTAATATCGATTCCTTCGGCTGGAGACGGCACCACAGAGATGCATCTCTTCTTCAGGTTGCTTGTTTGCAGCCTGGCCGAGTGCTGAGGGGTGCCAAGTGACAAAGGACCCAGGGAGGAGCTGTGTTCATTATTAAACAAGTAGGACGAAAGTGAATTTGTAAAGCTATTATTCATTAGGTCTAGTTCAGGATGCAGACTACTGGAGGCTCTCAGCTCCATCCCCTCTGTAATCCTCCTATGTGTGGAAGCCTCAGACAGAACCTTATAATCACTGGGGCATTCTTGTTTAATGTGCTGAGCCGGGTGGCTTCCATTCAGGCATGGAGCAGCAGAATCTACTGAGTCTTGAAACCTGGGTGACCTGCAATACAGTTTTCATTAAGCATCGCTAACCATCACAGGGTTTATGATTTTTTGTACAAGACACAACACTTGTTAAGCCCTGCAGAATGGAAGCACTTGCTCTCTGCTGAATGTTGCCTGTCTAATGCAGCAATTACACCAAAAAAATCTGCAAAGCTTTCTCTCCAACCTGTGTAAAGACAGCATCGTTTTACACAGGATTAATTTTACACACTGGGTTATACATGGAACAGAGAATCTTCCCTCCACTGCTACAGGCAGTTCATCAATCACAATCAAGGCTTTCAATGCATAATAGATCGGGCAAAACAATAGCTGAGAATGAAGTTTGAGAACTTTGGGGCATTTTTGAATTATTCAAATATTGTCATTTTCCTCAGATCACACTGAGAAAATGCCTTGGCATTCTTGTTGACACAAAAAAGCTGAGCTTTGCCTACATGTCACAGACATGCTTTCCTCTGCTAAACTAAAAAAGGAGCCAGATCACTGGAGAAAAAAGGAATACAGCAAAAGGACTGGTTGCTTTCAACCAGTACTCCAGAGTCAGTGTGAGATCAGCTGAGTATTTACTTCCACAAAATAAAATGTTCACAGCCAGTAAATTTAAAATGACAGCCTATGTACTCCCATCTCCATTTTTATAATAAAGAATGCATGGGACTGTAAATCACAGTTCTGTTCTGCAGAAGGGATTTCTCATAATTTTTGATGCATGTTGAATCTATTAATTGAAACAGAACCTTGAGGAACTCCACAAAAGACTTTTCAGAAAAGCACTGCGTTAAGAAACATTTCCTCCTAACATTTTCTTCCAAGCAGTTAGCAACTGGTTTATGGCTTAAAATAAAACATTTTATCTCAGCTATAAACATTTACTGTGGATGATCCAACTGTGTGCTTTTTCTTAGGAGCAGAGGGTGTTCCTTACATATCCCTAAAGCATGGGAGGGTTTAACCTATGGCTTCATCGTGCCAGACCAAGGAGAGGAAACAGTACATCTGTGTGCAGGAAAGCTGACCCTGAGCTAATAAACCCTCCAGAGAAGGGTCCTGTGGCTCTTAGGCTGACCTGTTCCACTTAAATGAATTTTATGCTTTTTTGATACTAGCACCACAAAAGCTGAAGAAAACCCAGGCATTTGGCAGCCTGTGTGTGACACCACAGCTAAGGCAGGTATGACACATTTTAAAGCATGAAACATGTACATAAAAATATTTTGGACATTTATACATTAAACTATGAAGCTGCTGAATAAACTGCATTTATTTTACACCTTAGATGATTTTATTACTATTATTTCCATTAATCTATCATTAATATTAAGATGGGAAGCTGGGATAACTTCTGTAACTTCCTTGGTAATAGCTCTCAAAAGAACAAAAAGGGATGGAAAAAAGTAACAACAATCAAAAGCTTCAAAAATAATTCCTTCCCATGAAATTAAGGTTGCCAAAAACTGGCACTTGTCCAAGGCACACAACTGGGAACAATGCATTCACTACAGACAGGTTTCTATGCTCCAATAGGGCTTCATGTAAAAAACCCTTTAAGATCATGAGAGAAGTTAAATTCCCCACCATCCACTGATACAGAACAATCCGATTGTTCGTTTGCTACCAGAAAGTTTAAAACAGTACGTTTAAAAATTTTAGAGGTTTCTATAAACCATTGTTTATAATTTCTCCCTTTAGGTTTGCACAGTTGGTCTCAGGATAAACTTAAAGCACCTGTTTCTGCAGATGGCAAATTTATATTTTAAAAAACCAAACAGCGTTCATAGATTATTTTTTAACATTTACAGAACCATATGTCTGTAAAATATGTGGCATAAGTATACTTTTATTGCACATGTTTGGGAAACCCTGCTCTGTTTGCTCAGTGAAAGAGTGGTGTTTTTAACTCATTCTCAGAAAGGCTTTACAGCATACCATGCCAGGCACAGCATTTCCTATTACTTGGTTTCTGCTGTATGAAAACTCTTCTAAATAATTCAGTTTGTATCACAGTTTAGTGGTCCCAAAGCCTCAGGCTAAAGTAAACCCCACACGTTTCTTACATCATATAAAGCTAACCCAAGCCTTACATTTCAGCCTGTGATAATTTGTGTCGTATTATTAAGCTTTATGTAAAGCTCCCATCTTGCCAGAAATCCATGAGAGAAGTTTGGTTTTTTACTAAGCTGGAGTTAGTGCAGAGTACCTGCAGGATGAATACAAACATCCCTGTCCTGAGAAATACTAGGTTTCCAAAATCCTCAGGAGTACTAACCTGCATTTCCAGCACAGGATCTTACTCAGAGTCAAGACTGTACTGATGTGATATGGCAGTGCAGATTCTGAGACACACAAAAGAGAGTTTTGGACCACAAGACAGGCTGGAATGCCTTATTTTAAAAGCAAATGAGATGAGGGCACTAAAGTCATGCTTCCCGTTGCCACAGATGTGTCTTATCCATTCTCTGCCTACAAAATGATAAGCACAGGCTGCTTGTGCAGATCAGAACCAAGCCCTCTCCAGGATCTGCAGTTTTCTCTGTTGCACTGTGTATTTATATACATTATACATCCCAGGTTAGTTAACTCTGTTGGGAGAATCTAGCATTCCTTCCATTTCCTGATGTTTGAGTGTTGGGGTACCTGATGTCAAGGTTGCATTAATGCAAAGTTCCTGCATTCCTGGCAGAACTTTGCCATCACTACTCCAGGCAAAGCCCTGCTCATTCCTCCCTGTCCTGGGGGGGCTGAAGGTGGGAGGGGCACAGAAATAAAACCAATGCAGAAGCGACACAATGACACAACAACACAACATGTCTGACATCCAACTTGCTGGGTGGCTCTCCTTATACCCATTGTCTCTTTGCCCCTGGCATTTTGCTGCTACAGCCACAGAGCAGATTCCTGGTACCCTCAGGCTGTGTTGGCTGTAAGGATATCACAGTTTCTCAACAGTAGCCAAATAAAAATGCATATAAATAAACAGGCAAGATGAGAGGACAAAGGAGAGCAGGGCAGTGCAAGGAGCACTGTGGACACAAAGATCAGCGAGAAGCTTTTGGGGGCTTCCAGATAAAGCAATCCTGGAAAGAGAGTGGGGTCAGCAGAAGAATATACCCCAAAAACTACTCTTCAAAGGGAGCATCCATGCTTAAGCTCATGAAAGCTGAGTGTAAGGCCTTTGAAGAGTAACAGCAGCCTCTCAGAGGATACTGAGGCAGTGTTTCCTAAGAGACTCCCTTACGTGGTAATTGGAGCCAGAGCACGAGGCCAGTAGGACCATGCCAGAAGCGCTCGCTGCAGTTCCCAACTGCCCTCAGAGGAAAAGATGACTGTATCTGAAATCTCCGGATTATTTACAAAACATACATGCCTTCAATTGCCACTGGAAATGTGCACCCGGTGATAACTGACAGTTTTAAGAAGCTGGAGGGGATTGTTGTGCTGCACATCCAGGAACCCCGTGCAACACTATCCAAGTGCTCTGATGTCTTCCCTGGGTTTTACATGCTGAGCACTGAGCGCAGTGTGGGCGGGTTTGCCGTGGCTGATAATGGATTATTTGACAAAAGGCCAACGTTAGCTGTGTGTTGCCTCCAGTTGTGGTGAGGAAGGTATTGGGACTTTTCCAGTCCCACACACATTGCATTCACAGATAGAATGTAGCAGCAATTATGCTGCACAGCTTAAAAGTTATTAACTGAGTGGGGAAAAGTGGCCAGGGAAAAGAGGGATCATGATTCTTGGACTAAGGCAGTCATCCCTAGAATACAGTTTCCAAGGGAAAACAATTTCAGGGAGAATCTGAAGGAGACAACAAGTTTCAGTGCATTGAAGTGAAAAAAGGACAAAGGCAATCAAAACCCCAAACACTGAGGGAGATTTTTGATTGCTAGGGGAAGTGCTACCTGGTTTTTTTGGCTTTTCCTTGGATATTCTATACCTAGAAATGCAAAGTGGTTCAAAGTTTTACCCAGAGATATTGTTTGAATTTGTCACCCTTTATTTGTGCTTGTCATTAGAGCTGGGCAGACCAACCAAAGAGAGTTTGCCCTGATGTCCACGTGCTCCATGATCTGACAATGCCAGCCCTACTTCTCTCATCTATTTTCTGATGAAGGCTGAGATCTGGGGAGGCACAGAGCACCCTTGGCTCCTACCAACTTCGCTCCTCTCCAGGACATCACTCCTGGCTCAGTTACATTCTCCTGTTCTCAGACCTTCAGGGAAAGACCATGTTTTCTGTTACTTGCTTGTCAAGAATCTTTAGCATCACAAACACCACAAACAGAAAAGGTCTGAAACACCGTCCACCCTCTCTCAAATGCCAAGGTTTTGGCTCTGTGCCATGTGTCTCATGAAAAGCCCTGGGATATAAGGAGACACTGTCTGTGAGGACCAAAGAGCAGAGCTGGGCATTGGCTTCATCTTGCAAATCCCATGAAGATAAATGCACTATTAGCCAGCTGGACATATAAGCAAAGCATGACCAGTGGGACACAAAACAACCTGTAATGTCCTTCAGGATATTCTCCAAACATTTCCAAACTTAGAGGCAGCAGAGTCTCAAGGCTTTAGACCATGCCACAAAGCAGAGGGGAGGGAATCAGGCCCATCACCTGCTACTTTCTCATGTTATGCAGCCGACAATCCTTTATGTTGTTCTGGGAATCCTCTTCTAAATGGGGGCTCGAAGGGGTTCATATTTCTGAGGGTGGGAACTGTGATGCCAGGTATGAAGGTATCTGTCATTTCCTCACTATAAAATTTACAAAAAGGTTCAAAAAGATCTAAGCAGAGTGTTCTCTTCCTCCTTTTGTTTGCTCCTGCCCTAATTATCTTTGTTTCATAATTGTCCTCACTGACAGAATGAAAGAAAAAAGGTTGAAAACTGCCAGTCCCACACTGAGCCATAAAGAAATCAGGAGGGAGCATATTTACATCCAGCTGCAAAGGCACCTACGAATCCTTGTAGCAATAATGGATTATTTTGTAGTGGCATGGATATTATTCGTCCTATTCAAACAAACAAGCAAACAAACATGCAAGTAAGTCTTTCCCCTTCCTCGCCACATTACCGTGCCTCCTTCTCCTGAAAACACTGATGTTCTTACCCCATCAGTAAATTGAAAAGTGGAAAAAAGGCATGAATATGTATAATAAAATCAGGAATAGTCAGATTTTCAAGACCAAGCTGTAGGCCATATTTCCCCTTGCTGTGACTATGGAAATTTCAGCCTGATAGGTCCATCCACAGAGTGCCAAATATTCCAAGTACCTAAGATAAAGGCTGCAACTTTATTGAGGTTTTTCTTTTCTACTGCTCTTCAAAAAGGTCAAGATTATTCCTATTACATCCACTGCCAAAAAGCAGCATAATTAAAACAGATGGACAGATTTTAATTTGTAGCAGGTTTCTATTCACAATGGATGTCTGTTTAGGGTTCTTGTTTAAAATCTGGTAACATTAATTTTGTAACAACAACAAAAAAATAATGGAGTTCTGTGTTTTCATGTAATTAATTTATAGCAAATGTTTAAATGGAGATTCAGTTCATAGCATATCCAACTACAGTGTATATATCAAAACCAGAGACCGAATTTTCACATTATGGCCTTAAAAGCAAACACTAAGGATGTGGCTGCATGGGAACTCTGTAAATACTTCATTAAGGGAAACGCTGTAGAAATAAAAGAGGCACTGGCTTTCTGTAGGTGAGTGGCATGCCAAATCACCACGTGGGGGGCACTGGATTGGGAGCATCGCCGCCTCCCAGGCAGTGATTTGGTGACACCACGGCACCGGGGTGGAGCCGAGGGAGGGGCTGGCAAAGCCTGGAGCGATACCTGAGATCCGAGTGCGCCAGGTTGAGCTGGCCCACGTGCAGCAGCCGCTCCCGGGACAGAGCGTGGTCGCGCATCAGCGAGTTCCCCGTGTGGAGGAACAGACCCTGCCTGCAGACGGGCACCGAGCTACTCGTCATCTCCATGTCCATCATGTTCTTCTTCTCAGAGATCAAACTGCAGTGATTGTAGCCACCGTTCACTGTCAAAAATAGAAGTTAAAAATAAACAAAACAAGATAAGGCTTTGACTAAGAACTCTCTCCACAGACAAGTACTTTGTAAACTCACTTTGGATTTCTTTCCAAAATTCTCGTATTTTCAACAAGGCAGTGGAAATGAAAGGTTTCACAAGGAAGCAAAAATTAATTGCAAAGGAAAATGGATCTGTGAACTATAGTTATTTATTTCTCATTGAACAGAAATGCAGCATCTTCTGGCCTGCACAGTCAGTTTTATTCAGTGAGTTTGGACTGAGGTGTTTAAGAAGATCACTTTGGATGCCTTTCAGCTTATAGTCGATCTTTCTGACTATCAGCTCTGCTCTGCTTGTAACCCTGACATAAATTATCATTATATCCTCTGGAGTCTACAGCTCCATCGAGCTTTATTCCATTCCTATTCTGGCTTTATCCCATCGTAATTTAACTCACTTCAGGGTTAATACCTACCTTAGCAGGACTGTATAATAACACTTTTGACTGTTAACTGGGATAGATGAATCACATTTAAAGAGTATCTAAATACACTGTTGAACACTGTGAATAACTTTTTAAAGGCCATACCACCAAGAGAAGATGGTAAATCAATCATATTATAATATCCAATTCACAGTTCTTCTCTTTCCAACAGCAGAATTACCTGGAATACAGTCAAGATGTATCTTCCCTCCAAAATACTGTAGATCCTTTTTAAGTGTTCAAGATTTATACTGGACTTGTAATAAAACACTTTCTTTCATTCCCCAAATGACACAAGTCTGAAATTCATTAGGGCTTTCTAAATATGTACTTTACCAATTTTATCATATTATCAAAACACAGAAACTTGAAGCTTCCTCCAAAGCTCAGCAATACCAACTGTAGCACACACTGATACCTGTTTGTGAGAAGACAGAGATTTCCTAGAATAACACGAACACTATCCCTGTGCTGTCAAAAACAATTATCTTCTCTCGTAGCTGTCAAATCAGAGAACACATTCACTCCCTGCAAAGAAACAGAACACTTATGCTAAATCCATGAAATTCTGCTTTAGCTAATCCATGTGCCTTCACAAAGTACCTTACAGATTCATTAGTAAGAACTAAAAATTTCTTGCACAACAGTGCCCTGAGTGCAGTTGCACTTGCACCAAAGCCTCTGAAATGTGCTTGCCACATGTGAGCTGGAACAACGATGGACAAGGAACAACACGAGCAGCTCATGAGTTTTTTCCCCCACAGCAACTAAAAAAAGAACTGTGAGATTATGTCCGAACACAGACAACCCAAGTGTTCAAGTGTCCAAACACATGTGAAAGCGAATTCATTACCTCTGAAAAAAAGGGAAAAAGTCCACTTTACACCACTGTAACTGAGAACAGAATCTGGCCCCTTGACAACTGGCTGTTCTATGCAATATTAATATCACTGGCTGGCACACATAAGATTTAAGCACTTTCCATGTCTGGAACCAGATCTCTTCTTTCACTGGTATCGAGGGGCCTTTAACCTACATTCTGTAACTTACCAATAACAGATGAAAAGAGCACACACTCCCTTGCCTTCGACCAGAGGGTTCACCCCGCTTGCACTATACCACAGCCATTCCATAAATCCATATAAAAAAACTAATCCTAATTTACAGAGAGTAAATCTAATAAAAGCTGAATGGTTTCCAGAAGGATCTCATGGAAGTGGAATCCATCAAGGTAACTTTTGTCTTTTTGTGTCCTGCAGTTTTGATTTATATCTTCACATTTAACTGTTCACGAGGGAACGGAAGGAGTTGATACAGTAGTGTGCAAAGGCTGCAATCAGGCAATTCCTTCCATATGAGTAATCAAGTTAGTTCAATTTTGGATATCTTGCTTCTTCCATTCTGGGGTAAACTGACTTTGGGGGAGTTTTTTCTTGATTTATGCCAGATTAAGTCACGTGAGAATTGGTCCCATGGACTATGATGAGGCTACACACCTTGAGAAGAACAGCTCACACTGGTCAGGACCTGTAGGGTCAGACCTACATATCTTGTTTGGGGTAAATTCTCCTATAACAAAACAGAGCTTTTTCTTAAACAAAGATAAACCTGCCTGTCCAGCAATGAGATCAACATTTAAAATGCCCCTACTAAAGGGCAATAGCTCTCTTTCTTCCCTAGGGAACATTTTGTTTACCATTTAGGAAGGTTTCACCCTTACTGACAAAATTAGCTATTAAGGCTACGAAGATAAGAGCAAGAAAACTTACCAAAAGCGTAATTATTCAACAATAAATGCATGCTGCAGTGCTTTGGAGTTTACCTAATTAAGACCAATGAACAAATAACTGAAAGATGTCTAATTGAAATGACTCACATTCAAAATAGAGACAGATTTGAAATATTTGCCTAACATACTAGATATCCCCAGAGAGTTGTGGGTTTTGTGGCAAAGACCAAACTAGGTCATTTGCCTTTTTTTTTTTCTTACTGTTCATTCTCTTTAATTACTTCTTGTTAAAAAAAAAAAAAAAAAAATGCCATTCTTGGTTTTGTTTGGATGTGATGTCCAAAATTTACCACGACAACACTGAGAAATGGAACGCTGTTACTGGCAGCTGGATGAGTCACGTGAGACGAGTGAAAGACCAAACAGTACCAGATTTTCTCAAACAAGTGAAAATTATCCACACTGGAAGAGGCCATCACATCCCTCCACTGAGAAGAAATTATTAACTCAAAAGCTGCCAACACAGCAAAGCCATGGGGGAGAAGGTGCCGTACCCATACTCAGCACCTCATTCCATATAAGGAGCGCTGAATAATCCACACCCCTGAATGTTTGGAGTGACAGCCACAACTCCTACACAGTCAGTAATTTAAGCCCAGCCAGAGAGATGCACAGCATTGTGCTGCTGATTGAAAACTCTAATGAATGAGCTGAGTGCTTCAAAACACAGAATCTTCTAAGTGATTCATGAAATAGGCCAATTTTGACGTTTTAAACAGTAACAACAAAACCGACACTTTGCTGAAGTTTTTCATGCCTGCCATGCCATTCTCTATGGTGAATGGGAGAGACTGTCTTAATCCTGTGATCCCAAGCCTTAGGGGCAGAAAAGTAGCAAGGAAAGGATGGGAAATAGATACTGGAGTTGTTCTTACACCCCTTACAAGGCAGGCCCAACTGTGTCACTGTGGAAACAGGTTTTTCTATGCCTTGTGGAAGAACATGGCTTCTCCTTTGCTTCAGTGAACCCCTATTAGCAGGGATATGAGTTTGAATCTAATTTTTTCTATTATGGACACAATTTAAGAGAAGGGAAAGCATTTTAGAAGCAGCTGGAGTGATTAGCCACAGATGCCATTACAGCCTTAGCAGACTTTACCCAAGTGTAACACTGGTATTTTCAGTTAGATCTTACAACAAGACATCCTAAACAAGGACTTCCAGATCTTGGCCTAGAGATCCAAAAAGAAGGAATGTTCAGACTTTTTCTAGGCCAGTTTCTTCCCAGTCATTTGCACCATCTCACACAACAAACCTCTGAACATTTGGGCTTTTCACTACTTCACAGAAGAAAGTTCTACACTCTTGAGCCTCTTTTGTTGCTGCTTCCCTTTCCCACAAGGACTGAAATGGTTAACAGTAACTGCACTAAATTTTCACTGCTGCATTCAAGAGTTCCTATGTCAAAGAGGAACAAAGCAGCTCACACCACACCCCAGGTTCACCCTGGATCTCTGTATCAGTTACAACCTGTACTCATTTTAAGGTCTGTTTCATACAGCTGATAGAGACATGGCTTCATTTATTTGTAATGCTTGTACACTACTATAATAAAAACACAGTGAGAGCCAGAACATTCTTTATCACTGAGTAGACCATACTATATACCGAGGGTCAAGTGAAGACCAAATTTGTCCTACACTGGTGTCACAAAACAAGGGTGGCAGGTCCTCTACCTGCTTCCGAATAGATACAGATGACAACAATACATAAAAGATTAGGATTAAAACCAATAACACTGAATAAGATTAGAATAAAAAAGAAGGATCTCTTTCCTCCAAGTTTTTATGAAGCATGCAGTAAAATCCTACAACAAAAATACTTATTTCTTTACTTTCACATTGATGTATGAGTGAAGACAGAAGGGCTAAGAAAACCCTTGTAAACTAAAACAACCCAGATAGAGAAATAATTTGTCGAGTATCAATCTTGAAAACTCATGAAAGATAAATACAAGCCATGTGTGTCTTTCTAGTAAATTCTGGACCCTAAGTGTTGGCTACATCCATATTTGTTATTTCATGTTCAATTTATTTTTAAAACTAGTTATTTGGATTGCATTGTATTTCTGTTCTGGGGAATTTATTTTTGCACACCACACACAGTATTTTAGGAGAGTAAATGTGTACGGTTGGCACTACCGAGTAAAGCAGTGTGGTTAATTTTATATCAGTCCAGCTTAACACAATTTGAAAACAGTTCAGTAGTTTACAGATCTGTAACCTTTTCACTTTTGAGCATGTGGATAGATTTGGCTCCCATATTTAACTTTATCATGATATTTTAAAGGCAGCAAAGAACACATAATAATCTACTACATCTTTCTCACTGTTAAACCAGCTGCAATGTGACAAAGTTTAGATTTCCATCTGAAACCTGCACAACACTTTTTAAACTTAGCAAGTACGGCCAAGATTTAGGAAAACACATGCCATGAGCTTTAGTTCCAGTGACTTCACAGCCTCAGCTGATGTTCTGAGTTACAGTCTAGATGTGTAAGGATAGAACTATTTTAGGCAATAGTGAATAGATTCTCAGAAAAATACAGAAATACACTGTCTACTATCAAAAAGAGTCTTTCCCTTCAAGCAGGTTTGAAACTCAACATTCTTGGCTTCTATTTGGATCTCACACTTTTAAATTATACACCCAGGCAGAGATGAGAGCAGACTGAAATGACCATTGGCCTCTTTTGTGACTGTCAGGACAAAACCTTTCATAACTCGATGAAACACAGGTCTTGTCATTACATTCACTGTTACAGAGTCTCTTCTGCTTGGAATGACCCTTTTCCTGTTGCCAGGCAATTTGAAAAATATTGTTCTCAGCACATCTGGCCTTTTTTGTGGTCAGTTATCCTTCCTCACTACTTGGATTTTAGTAACAGGGGGAAAAAACATTAAAAATAGATGTTTTAGGAAAATATTAAGTTCAACAAACATTATTTTAATTAAAAGGAAATCCCCAAACCCTCCTAATGGGCACTTGGAGAATATAAGCTCAATGTAATGAAATTTGATGTGTTACTTCTTCTGTTTTCTTTAAGAAGACCATGTTTGGAATAGGTTTAATTCTCAGTATTTCTGATAGGTAGGATATCCACACCCCCCCAAATAAATACCACTGTGCTTTTGGTGTAAGCTTTAAGACAACTACACACTGTTTAGGATTATGTACACTCTCACCTGCCCTTGGCCTCCTTGGTTTGTCTTTTTTGCTGCTCTAAAAGGATACCACCACTCTAAAAGGATAGCACCCTCTTATTAGATGGAGCCTGCAGGCTGAAAGAAATTCAGTGACTCTTTCAAAACAGAAGTTGACACATCTTGTGATGAGGCACTTGAATTGTTCCCCTTGTAAAGATGCTTTCATAATTGATTACGTGATTCCATTGGGAATCAGGATCTTTCCATACATGCACAGACTGAGAAAATTTATTCCTTTTCTTTTGTCCTCTAAGTCATTTAATTCCCTAATAGCCAGAGCATGCCTGCTATGAACTACATGTGGGTTATTGCTTTCCCATTTACTTACTAAGCCCTGAACTTTTAAACTCCCAGATCTCCACTCCCCTATATTTTACTTAGCCCATTTAGTCTCTCTTTTCCATGGAAGTTCTAGCCAGCAGACCATATAAAGACTCCACAGGGGTATGGGCTCTCCCAAACATTTGAAACACAGGGATGTGCAGGGAATGAAAGCTGGGGTTTTGCCATATGGCACCTTGCATATGTCTTATATAAACATATTCCAAGAAGGAATTTTACGTCTGCCTGGCTCAGCAGTACACTAAATACATTAGAAAGAAAAAAACACAACAAAAAATATTTCCATCAAGATGTTGGGCTCAAAGTTTTAGGAGCCTGTAAGTGTCACTGAGTCAGTAAGAGCCACAAAGACAGAATCATTGTAGATCACCTGTAGTTACACAGAAAAATAAACTTTGAGAAATGGAGGAAACTGATAAGTAGAAAGCATTTTGCTCTTTTTAATGCAAGCTGGGTGGAGGAAAAATCTGGTGGGATGTGGATGCACGTCTAGTCTTGTGAATGTAATTCGGATGCATACATTTGGAAACCAGTCTACTCAGAGGCAAAAGAGACAGAAAATGAGTCCTAGTAAGAATCAGAATGCACTGGAGTCTACAAAGAACTTGTCACATGATAGGAATGCTCCAACACGCACAGGGAATACAATGGAGGGGAGTTAGTAAACCTGCACATCACTGCCACTTACGGATTGTCTTCCATTTGCTGGTCCTCCAAGAAGTGTGAATTAAGTTCCTTTCCTATGAGACTCTTCATGAGTCTCTCCCTTCCACTGCTATCTTTGCTTCAAGCTCACTTGTTGCAAGAGCTTCCACACATTGTTTTCTGGTTCTTTATATATTGGGGATGAAAAGCAAAAATGCATTTGGTTGCTGAAGGCTACACATTCTCCTAAAACACTTGTATTGGCTCCTCCAAGCTCTCACAAAAAGGAGACACCCTCTCACACACAACCTCCATCCAGACTCACTGCAGACCTCTCACACCTAAACAAGTAACCCACATCTCCTAGCAACATCTTTGTAGCTATACAGAATAATTCTTTACAATGAAAATTCAAATTGCTACCATGTAAGAGACAAATGTTTCACCTACACCATCTCCTTGATCATTTAACACTTGATACCTAATACAGTAATGGCCTCTTTGCAGCTTAATGGCCTCTTTGCAGCTGAGCATTAACACTGCCAGAAAGAAAATTCAAGACAAACAAACAGTTTCCACAACATATGCTGAAAAGAGCAACAGCCTACCCCTGCTACTTTTCATTTGCTGTTTTCATTGTTTGACGTTTCTTTCTGCCAGGATTTTGGCATTATTTCATGGCTTGATTTGAAATATATTTAACATCAAGTGATTTGCAATGTCGTTTTCTATTTTACCAGAACTATGCTTGGGAATAATTCTACTCAAATTGAATTTACCCTTCTGCACTGAGTGCCAATGAAAGGGCCTCTTGTAGACTCTCCTCTGACTGCAGTTTTAGGGCTGCAGACATATGCAGTGCCTGTTATAGATACAACTTAATGTATCACCAGTAAGCACAGTCTGCTGAAGGACAGTGTCAAACATGAGTTCTTGGTGCAATAAATATCTATATGCCATGTAGCACAGGAAAAAAATCCTAGTCTACGACTTAAAGGTAACTAGTTCAGGTGTCTATTCAAAATGGGGCAGCTTCCGACAATGACTGGGAGGACTGAACATCCTGATTGTATCCATCTATTCCAAATGTCAGATTCTGGGGATAACCAAGGCACCCCCACCAGTACCTGTTCTGCTGTGGGGTTTTTTAGCAGACTGTGGAACAAGGTAAAACAAAGCTATTGTGGAAATCTGCTGTGAAGAGGTGAAGGCACAGGGAAGAAGAGAAGCAGAGATATGAGGATGAAGAAAACGAGTACACAGAATGCTATAAAAAGGGAAGATATTCTCACTGAATGGTGTTGTCTTACATGAACACTGAATAAACAACGAGAAATTTAGCTCCTGCTAGAAGGCCTCCGTGAATCTTGCAGTGATGACAGTGGGCAGTTGCTATGGATTAGGAGGTATGTGGAGTACTCTGTTTTTATTTAGCAATGCTGCCTTCCATAAACTGCGTCTGCACTTTCCACACAAAGCCTATGAACAAGGTATCTCAGGGATTACATGAAGCTGGATATGCTGTGAAGAAACACATACAGAAGGATTGCTGTAACCATGAGAAGCCCTCTGCTCTGACAAACACATTATGCAATCATGAAAAACAGGGCTGAAAGAGTCTTCAGAACATGATTTACTTTGTCCTGTGTCCCTACAGCATGATCCAGCCTCACAAACTTTAAGGGGGTGTTTGACCAATCTACTTCACAGGCTCCAGCAATTCCCCAGCATTTCCAGCAAACGATACAGTCTTTTCACTTGATTTAGGAATTCTTTTTTTTATGTCTAACTTGAAAGCCTCTTAGCACAATGTAGTCTGTTACATATTGTCCTGTCCAAACTGGACACGGAGAGGAATCTGTTCTCTTGTCCTCCGTAGCAACCTTTTATGTTTTTGTAGGCTGTCTCCACTCAGTCTTCTCTTGCCAGTGTTACACAGCTCTCATTATTCAAGCTTTTTTCTCATAAATCATGTTTTCTAGAGCTCTGATCTCTTCCCTCTGTCTCTCTTCTGAACTGTTTCCAGCAGTCCATTTTCTGTACTTTATACACCTTTTTTCTTCACGCTTTTCACTATCAGATTCTGTTCTTTGCAGCTAGTAGCAGATACAGGCTTCTTTCACAAAGAGCCAGTACCACAATGGCAGGCAGATCCAGCAGCTAAATCTTATCTGGATTTTTTTTTTTTCTTGGACAGTAAGAGAATAATGAGATTAATGAACCTTTGATCCAGTTTTGCTGTTGGTTTTACTGTTGCATCAAACTGCCCTCTGAAAATTGCCTCGAAAGCCCAGAATGGAACTTACCCAATGCACACATGCAGAGTAAAGGCTGCCTCCACCAAGGTCCCCTCATACCAAAACACAACTTAGCAGCATAAAACATTTAACAAAAAGTCTCAGGAACATGCACATATTTGCACAACGTCCAGAGCCTGGTTTTAGAGAAGTCTCAAAACTCTAATTAGGGCTGACTCTTCAGATCTACAGCACTTTTTCTGCTGACCATCCCTGCCATCAAGAATATATGAAAGGCATGAAATCATTCTAGCATGCTGATCCAATCCATCCCATGGAACTGAGAGTAATTCATTAATCATATTGTTTCTGAGCCAGTTCTGTTCCTGTCTGGTTGGCAGTCAGGAGTCTCTGCCACAGGCAGTGAAACGAACAGCACTACAAAACTAGAAAAAGCAAGATCAGAATTAGGAGGTCTTCCAGAAATGAGTATCTAAAGATACACACTGAATTCTGATATCTGCATTTTAATAACAGTGCTCGATTAGAGATACAAAAAGTGCAGCCAGGAATTCAGTAAATACTGTTGACTAACCAAAGTGAGCAGAGAGCCATGGACAGAATGAAATTCTATTCAGACTAGATTTGAGGGTCTCAGATGCAGGAAGTTTAGCTTGTTACAACTCTGAGTAAACAATCCATTCCTTTCCTCTTTACCATCATTTTAGCACACTGCTAACCCTGATCATGTGCATTTTTATGTGACTTTGGTGCTTGAAAAAAAAGGCTGATTAAGAGTTATGGAGATGAAAACATTCACTGCCAAAAGGTGTGTTAGGGTCCCTAAATGTCAGGACCAAATGTTGTGTAAGAACTATTTCTAAGTGGGAAACAGACCTCGAGGGTGAAGTGACCGAGTTTGTGAATAGCAAGCATAGCACAGGAATAGAGTGAAACTTCCAAAGACCACACAGTTTACAGGCTGAGCCCAGAAAGAATGCCAGTGTGCCTGGTGCATTGTATTTCCTCTGGGATATCTCCATCTAGCTCAACCACACGCTGTTGGATCTTGAGTGCATCTTTTAACAAGACATCACATCTCATAGTGGAATCTTTAAATGATGGATAATTGCTTCAGTAGCAGCTTGTTCCATGGTTCTCAGCATGAATTTTAAAGAGCTTCAACTTGACTTCAGTTCAGGCACTGGGTCTCACATTATGACTTTGTGTGCTGGGTGAAAACACATGACATACCTGGTACTCTCTCCCTCTGCAGATAACTTCAGGCTTGGTTCCTACCTTCACTGATTAACTGTCTGCTTTCTTCATTTTCTCACACTACAGTATATTCTGCAGATCATGAACCGTTTGTGTGAATCTTCTCTTAAACACAGCCAGTTTTTCCAAGGAACCTTGTTAAATTGTCAACACTAGAACAGCACAGCACTAGAATCAATAACATAAGACAGCAGCATTGTTTTCCTACTTCTGCTTAATATGTGCCTAAACACAACTTCACGAATTCTAATGGTCTTTTTAATGGGTCCTTTAGAAGATCTTTAAGAGGCCCTTTAAGACTCTCAGCGTTTTCAGGAAGGGAGAAGGATGATTATTCTGGTTTTGTGCGTGCGTGACTTTAATACAAGTGTCTGCTAAAGAAACAGAATAAACTCACCAAATTATTTTACTGTGCCTCCAAAGTTAATGACCCAGAATGAGTTCTGTTGTCGATGGGCCTAACTCAATAGGCACCACTGAAAACAATGGAGTCCCCTAGTGTGTGACCAAAAAAGAAATAACAACTTTTTATGGAATGTAGCAACTGCAGAAGCTCAGTAACCACTTATGAAACTGGGGGTGGGGGGGAAAACAACCATTTGAATTTTCTGTTTACAGGCAAAAAGAGCTCCAGCAATAGATTCAGTGAGTGTGAGATTTCTGTTATTTTAATTAAGCCTTTCTTAAGTTTGCCTTGTTTGGTTTAGCACTAGTTTTAGTGAATAGATCTAAACCCTATGGCTAGGTTGCAAAAAACAGCAGAGAGGGAGTAACTAAAGCCATTTAAGAAATAAAGGAGCTGGAAGCTGAACGTGTGTGTCATCTGAGCCCCACGCTAAGCCATGGCCTTTTACAGCTAAAATGATTGCTGACTGAACAGACTACAGCTCACAAAAATCCCTACTTACCTGGCAGAAATCCATGTGATCCTGAGCACGCTGACTAAGAAATTAGCTGAGATTAAGGGGGAGGAATGCAATCTCTGGAAGTTCCCAAAAAGAGAAAACCAAGAATTTTTCCTTCCCACTGTCAGCAAGTCAGCAAGAGGCAAAATATGAGAAGAGCATAGCTCCAAAATCACTCCTAGTGATACAACAGAAGCAAGCCTCATGCATTATTTGCACTGCAAATCATTAGCAATAGTTTTCCAGAAAGCAAAGCAAGGAAAGAAGACATGAGCAGCAGCCAAGCTGGGGCTCCTCAGAGCATGCTGCAGGGATGTCTAAGCTGGCTGAACTTGCTCCCAAGTCCTGGCACTGGAGGGGGGGATCCAAGCCTGTCTCCAGCATCTGTAGCAGCCTGGGCTAGGCTGGCACAACTGCTCTCAGAGTGGCTCACAGCCAGCCCAGGCCAGGCTCTGCACTGTCACCCACAGGCACTTTCACAGGGGAGATGCTTAAAAAGCACTAAGCTCTACTGAACTAGCTCATGTGCTGCAGAAACCAGTCTCACACAAGCAAGAGTGGCTTCCCAAAGCTCAAGCCTACATGCCCTGTACATCAGTGCATTTCCCTCTTCTCAGTCAGTGTGGAAAAGCAAAGTATCCTGTTTCTGTGAAACTGAACCCCAGCCATGTGTATACAGCTAATGACTGGTTACACCACCCATAATGAAGAGTCACGTTTTGCTAACTGCATAATAAATAAACAAGCTAAAAAAGAAAACAATTACTGGCTTTGGTGGGAATCTCTCTTGACCTTGCTTCTGGACTCAGACCCTTGAAGACTGCTATGCACTAGTCACATGTAGCACCTGCTTGAGGTTTGCTTTCCCTTTAAAGCCACTGCTAATTCTTCACTCTGCCGCAGAATATCCATCCAGCAGAGGTCAGAGCACTGAAATTACAGTGGTCTGCTCAGCACCGTCCGTGGCCTCTCTACTCTCCCCTGACTGAAGTGCAGTCACCTCCAAGGGCCTAAGCCCAGCTTTTGCTTCTGAGGCACAGGTAGTGCTTGTCCAAAGCACACAGACATGCCACGGCAGCGGTGTGAGGGAACCTTGTGCCCTCCTTCCCCTTAGCACCAGGGAGAGGACCATTCATTGTACGTTCAGTGAAAACTTTCTACACCATATCCTGTCATCTATTCATTAATATTGTCAAAGCACAAAGGATTATAATGCCATTGCAGTTAACTCTGCACAGAAATGACCAAAAATGCGGCTCCTGCCTCAGCAAGTTCACAGCCTGAGAGACTGACAGATGCAGACAGCGGGGCACAAGGGAATGGTGAGGCAGTGCCACTCAGCACAGCAGCAGTGGCTTGGCACAGCTGTAGCTGAAGGTGTCCACATCTTTTGTCTGCATCATGAGCCAAACATAGCACGTCCAACCTCCTGAAGTGCAGGAGACAACAGTGGGGCTGGGCTCAGGCCTGGGAGTGAAGACCAGCAGTTAATGGTTGGCAGGACAGAAAGTAGGAAAGGGATCTTGAGAAGATGCAGGGAGAGATCTCACACACACACCCCATGGTCTGCCCCTGCAACAGGGAACCTCTCACACTTCTCCTCAGTGCTTTCAGTAAAGAAGTTCTGCCTAAACATCCTACTGTGCAGTGATCTGCTTCTTGTAGTCTAAGGCAAGCCCAGTACCACAGCAGTGTCTCCAGAGGTGACATGGTGGCCTGCACAACACTGCCTGGATGGGCATCAGGCTCATCCCTCTCTTCCAGGGAAGTAGTAGTTAATCAGTTATTTCAGCCACAATTGGACTGGAACATTTTACAGGGAGGAGTGGAGATAAATGGGGAGGGAGAAAAAAAAAAAAGAGAAAGAAGGACTTACACTGACAAGTGGTTGGTGGGGACAATGACCCCAGTCAGAGTCCTTGTGTTCTTATAAAGAAGTCTCGACAAACCCCAGCATCTGGTAGTTCAGCTGTGGGTTTCCACTGTTTATTTTTCTATTCCAGCACTCTCATCCCTATGCACTGCCTGTGCCTGGCTTTGTTAAGCATTTCAAGCTCCAGAGCATAATTGAAAGAATAAAAACCCCAGGCTCAGCATCAGGCACATGCAGAAACAAATGAAACTGCTTAAATCCTTCCTTACATTGATGAGAACACCAGCAATAATCCCCCAACGCCACATCACACAGGTCTGAGGCGAGTGCAGACCAGGAGTGTCAGCCTCAGCAGGCTCCTCTGAAGGGGTGGCTGCACACATCAACACCAGGTTATTCTGCTCTAAGCAGTGGGAATCATGACAAACTGTGATGCACAGGGAGAAGTTACTCCACTGAGCTGTCCAGAGGATGGATCCTGCTCATTTCTCTCTTAATTTCAAAGAGAGAAAAAAGAGTTCTTTTTCTGTGTCTCTTCAGCTCTTCACCACACTCAGTCTGGCTTGTAATTTCAATTACAAATTCAAATATAACATAATCATGCTGCTTCTATTGACAACTGTATGCCTACCAGCACTTAAAAAAATTCAGTCTCTGCCATTGCTTAATAGATGGTAATTCACCACAGACAGCTCCCTCCCACCAGCTGCACCTTCAGCACCTCCAGTTTGCCTTTCTTTCACTCTTACTTTGAACAGTCCCTACTAGGAGGCCTTTATAACATAGGCTCCACCTCTGACTTGGAACTCACCACCTTCACTCCACTTACAGGCCTCTCCAATACCTGCACCATCAGCAGATCCACCCAACTTCCATTATCCTGTGTTTCTTTTTCTAATACATCCTCTCATAGGAGCTTTACTCATGTGATAGTCCTTTACTGATAATCACTCAGACTAGTGCAGGAAAGAACTAATATACAGTGACAGCAAGGTGAAAACATGCAAGATGGGGGAAAGGCTGATGAAGGGAGTTCTGATACAAACAAGCCCATGCAGCTGTGATTAAATGCCACAGGCACTACAGGGGACCATGGAGCTGTGTGTACTTGGCCAAGATTTCTCTCTTGCCCTCCATCAGAGCTGCACCACTGCTGAAGGTCTCGCCTCGTGGTGCTGGACCACCCCTCCACCTGCAATGCACTCTCTTCCCACTATTGCAGCTCAGCTCAGAGTCAGGAAAGGAGCAGTGCTCAGTGCCTGAAAGAGAGTCAGGAGAGAAGCACAAACCTGAGGCTCTGCTCTGTCGGGGCAAAGGGAGAGCAGGAAGCTTTATCAGCCCCAGAGAGGCTGAGTCTCTGCACTGCAAGGTGTCTGTGCCAGGCCTGAGGGGGCTGTTAATGCCCCATTTGCAGGAATTCAATCTCTGAGAGTAATTTTTAGCAAAATCTTTTGAGAAATGTCCCATCTTTCAGTCTAGGGAAACCATGTTCTGCATCTAATCACCAGGGCCGCTGGAGCTGCTAACTGTAATTGGTGATAATCACAGGAGAATGTTACTTTGTGACAATTCATTTTCTGTAATTATTACTCTATTCTTCTAAGTTACCTAAACGCTGTGCTTACAGCTACAACAAGAACATTCCCATTGCCAGCTCTCAAATTGTTTTCACTTTGAGAGATGAATAATATTGAAAGCAGATGTACCAACTTGAACTTTTTTTCTGCAACATACTGTAAATGTTTTTAAAATGTGACTCTGGCACAATGCATGTCAAACAGTTGAATTCAAGGTAAAAAGCGCTGCCAAAACCAGAAGACAGATGAAGTTTAAAATCAGTTTTGACAGATAAAATGGAGACACTTTGAAGACATAAATGAGATGGCCAGTCCCTAGGAAGCCAATAATAAATGAATCTTTTCTGTATATTTACTATCCTGAAGATATACAGAAAAACAAGCTGACAGCAAAAAGCAAATCTGTACCTCAATGTCTAAAATACTTTACCCAAGTGGCAGTGGAAGTATGAGCAAGTTAATCTTCCAATATGTGCCTGCTCTGAAGACAGATGAAAGACTAATACTTGTACATCTCAGTATTGAGAATCATTGTCTAAGAGAAGCATTTCAGCCTGATCCACTTTCAATAAAGCACAAACCCACATTCACAAACCAACAGATATCTGAATTATATATTTTAACATTTATTATGAGCAAATCATTGACTGTTTCAAAAAGGGTTTTTTTTTGGTAAATTTATGTTCCAGGAAAGAAAGGAGACACGAAAACTAATTTTACTTGTAAAATCTTTTTCTACCTTTTGTGCAATCTGGTTGGTAATATTGGGTCAATCTCTTCAGATGTAAAATGATCCATGCAAATAAAAACAAACCAAAACAAAGAAGGCAAAGCAAAATGTTTTCCAAGCTCTGCAACAGAGTGCTTACAGTGTTTATACAAATAGTAAAGTCTGGCTAAAACAAGCATCTGACAGCTCTGTGCTGCTTTCAGACACATGACTCCTATTTGCCATTTATCCCATGGAGGGAGCCCTGGGTGCCCAGGCATTTCAGACACATGACTCCTATTTGCCATTTATCCCATGGAGGGAGCCATTTATCCCATGGAGGGAGCCCTGAGTGCCCAGGCAGAGCCCCAGTGAAATCCCTGGGGCAATGCATGAATACAGAGTTTTACTTGCACTCATGCCATTGCTAGATTAGATCTTGTGTGTTGTGCACTCCATTCCATGCTCACTCAACACGTTCCTTCTGAAGCCGAACAGATCTTGATATAAACTGTCCTGGAGGAATTAGTTACTAAAGAATACATAATAAACAAAGGCCCGAGAAACTGGGGCACTGAAAAATAACTTTCACCTCCTGGCTTTTTTTTTTTAAATTGTAAATTATACTCTCAACCTGCTGCCACACATTCTGTTTGGACATCAATGAACTCCCTAAAGAGTGAGGTCTCCCAAAATGGATTCCCCACCATCAGTCACTTTTAAGATGCAGGTGGTGCTAGGCCATCTTGTCTGTATTGGATATCAGGAAAAATTCCTTCACCAAAAGGGTTGTCAAGCATTAAACAGGATGCCCAGGAAAGCACTGGAGTCCCCATCCCTGGAGGAATTTAAAAGCTATGTAGATGTGGTGCTTAGGCACATAGGTTAATGGCAGACTGAGCAGGACTGGGTTAGAAGTTGGACCTTAAGAAGTCTTTTACAACCTAAACAATCCTATGATTCTTTGAGCATGGTCTTGCCAAAAATGGTTGGACAAATGATCCATGATGTTCCTTCCACCCTGGTGTTCCATGACTCAAAATGCAGCACCTGATAGTAAACTCAGCAAGACTTAATGAAGACGTCTCCAAAGGCTGCAGGAGAATAGCTGTCACTGCAACCTCCTAAATTATCAAATCAGGAGGGAAAAGACTGGATTTGCACATAAATCCATCAACACAAATGTGCCAATGCAAACATTAGCCTGTGGGAATACCACATGGATTCAGGACATTCTGTAGAGATTAATACCATTACAACAATCTAAACTACAGTAAAGTAAGACTCTCTTCAAATAAGCTTGACACTGGTTCATGAAAATGGTTCTGCCATTTGTCTCAAATCACTATTCCAAGTTTTAGACCATCCTTAAAAAAATAAAATCAGGACTAATCATTGAATTTTACCAGACTATCTTTGAAATCAAGATTTTGGAATTAAAGCTGGAAACATTTTATTTTAGCTGCTTAAGATCCCAGCACTCCTTTTAAGTGATCTCATGCATTAGTTACTCTGAACTGGTTTTTATAAACACCCAGCCATTGCCCTGAGGTGCTCAGCCACACGAAGCCATGAGGAGCCTTTCACTGGGGTCTAACAAGCAGCCATCCTAGGCAAAAGGACTTTGCATCCTCTGACAGGCCATCCAAAGCCAGTATCTATAACAATATCTATTATCTCTCTTGGCTTTGGCCCTGACATAAGGTGGTGTTGGTTCTTCTCCCAGCAAGGAGCAAGGGACATCAGGGATTACTTCAAATCAGTATGCACCATCACTGGCTCTGGTAATTACTGCCAAATTCTCCTAATCCACAAGGATTAGCATTTAAACGACAGACGCTTGAGTTTTAATCCTATCACACACATCTCTCTGTCAGTTCCTTTGGAATTCAACAAAATTCCATGAGGCTTGTGAAAGTCACTGCATAAATCATCTGGAAGAAGGGGGAAGACAAGCAACACTGGGACAAGCAGAACTTGTTTTCTTAGTAAAACAGCATTTTCCATAGTTTGTGGTACCACATTCTTCCGTTCCTTCGGCTATTATGTTTAAAATAAAGATTTTTGTCAACGCCAGGTTTTCCTTTGCAAGTTCTTACCCTACAATTTATGTTATTTTATGGATCGCTGAGCTGCTGTTCACAAAAACCAGCCCTGAACAATATGCTTTGTAAAACGAAGAGAACGCTCAAAACAATCCATTCATCACAAGATCCTGCACCTTGCCCACAAAACCCTGCAAGTATATGAGAGCATGAGGAAGGTAGCAGAGCCCCAGTTCATTAGTATCAAAATTAATCACTCTGCACATGGAAACCTGTTGGTTAAAGCTGTTTTATAGATGTGGCAGTCAAAGGCAAAACTGGGAACAAGAAGTGTTCCCTCTCTAAACACTGTTGCTTAGAAACCCTGTATTTTTAAAACCCTAGCACTCTAAATTCTGCATTGCCTGTCAGGATGGGATTTCAGCACAAGACATGAACGTATTTTGAGGCCAGTTTCCTCATTTGCACTGTACCATATACAGAGTTATTTTTCATAGCAATACAGTGACACTATCAACTGGGATAAGGAGACAGGAAACTGAGCACTTGTTCATTATTCATATTGCATCTTGCCTGAAATCTCCACCATAAAATCAATTATTTTGCTAGTGATGCACAAACAAAACAAGACAGACAAGCCTTAATCTCACACAACATACAGAACAGGAGACCAAAAAGGACACAAAGGAAAATGCATCCCAAAAATAACATAAGCACAAAACTTAAAATATTAAATAAATAATAAAATTAACCAAAAAATTATCAGCAGTTATTAGGTTTTGCTAGAATAACTTGCTTGAATTACATCCTTTGTTCTTAGAAAAAAACAAATGGGACAAATGTAGCTACACTCTGCTAAGTGGTACCTGACAGCTCACAGGATGCTGTTAAAGCACAGACATGTCTGTTTGTAGTATCTTTGTTGTGTTTTATTATCTCCATCCTGCTCACTGCTTCCTTCCCTTTTACATTTTTAAAATTTGTAAGTTTTTTATTTAGAAGACACTTTCAATCAAGCAGTTTGGGTGGTAAGGAAAAAGTGATTTTTATAAAATAAAACATCTTTTCTCTGAAACAACTGTATTTTCACAGAATATGCAAACATCTGGAGATGAGACTTACATTGATAATGAATTTTTGTAAATGAAAAACACTGGACAAAGTTCCCTCTGAAAGACAAGAATCTGAGGCAGAATCAAGTTAATGCTGAGCTGTCAGTGACTTAATCTCCATGGTTTTTATTAGAAACTAATTACGAACAGTAATTTAAAATATTTAGCAAATCAAATCCCAACCTTGCAACCAAAACCTTATCTAAAATCTGTGAGTTCTTTTATCTAATAAACAACAAAATCAGTAAGAACTACAGGGATTGTGTTTTCATTCTTCGAGTTTTACCTTGACTGCACCTATTTTAATTATCACTATTTTCCCTCAGTCACTACCACCCACCACAAACCTTTGGTCACATGCCAGTAACATTTCTTCATCCCCCCCATAACCTCTCTGTGCAGCAGGCAAGGTTGTGCTATAGAATGTGTACAATATACCATTCCTAATCCTAAAGGATGCACCCTTCTCACAAGTATAAACTCAGCTCTACCTATAAACGTCCCTTCTCCTAATCCAAAGGGATGGCAAGTCTTGTTATCTTGCCAGAAAAACATTACGTCTCCAAGCTGACACTGACTATGACCCTGACCCTCTAAGGCATGTTACATCTTGTTCTGCAGCCATCAAGTTTTAACATCTCTTGTGTAATTCACAAACCAGTGATGCTTTCAGGAGATACCGAAGGCCACGGTTTTATTGCAATGTGACATACCCTGAAATCAATGGTGGGGCCTCAGCTTAAACAAAACAATACTCTTCTACATACAGTTTATAGGGCTTAGCACAGGGGCTCTAACTTTACATGAGTGTACAGTGTGCCACAGACATTTCTGAGCATTTCACTGCTAAAAGTTTCCTAACGATTCTCCGCTGAAATGCTGGTGTTTACACGAACAGAACAATGCAAAAAAAAAAAAAAAAAAAAAAAATCTTCAAGACAAAGTCTGTCTTCGTTCTGCAGCAACAACAGTCATCACCACTGTGGGGTTTTAGTTCTCTGCTGGTGAAGTGCTTGAGACTTCTCTGTTGATTCTTTAATAAGGACATTGGAAAATAAATTTACAATCAGTTAAGGCAGTCCTTAAATACTATCGGGCTATTTTTCTAAGAAAGGTCAGTTGAGTTATCTGAATCTAATCTTTTCATTAGCATTGATGATTGGCTCAGTGACCAGAGTAAGGGTTTGTGTAATGACTGCCTTTTATTGAAAGCAAGTAGCAACAATGGACTCATATATAAATGTAACAAAATGCAAAATAAAAAGAATGCATCGTGCCAGAAATTACTTCTTTTTCCTCAGGTTTTCCTTCTGCCAACTTTTTAGCAGCTTGGATAAGTTCGAAGATTTATTTTTTTACTAACTCAATTGAAGTTCAGCAGAGACTAAGTTTTTTTAACAGTCAGATTTTCTTGAAAAGATACTTTATGTGGATAAAAACGATTGCTAATTCCCCAAATATTTTTAAAATCTTCAAATCCACTCATAATTCTTTGCCAAAGCAAATGGAGCCAGAATCCTCAGATGCATCAGTACTGTTGCTGTCCAAACTCATGCTTTGAACTTTACAGGACTTGCAAGCACATCAACATTGAACAGTCAGGTGTGGTGGGAAATTAAAAGTCTCAGGCACCAGCAAGTGGTGGATGGTCCTTGGACTAGAGCAAAGACTGAAACACTGGAGGTGATAAGTCACATTTTGGATGTCCCTCAGACAAGTCACTGAGTTCAGCATGCACTTTATGGCTTTCTGGTAAAATGGGAGTAACAGAATTTCTGTATCTCACAAGGATACTAACAAAATAAAAATATTAAAGAGAGGTACCAGAGTTCTGCAGGACCATACAATCACCTTACATAGAGAAGTTACTGTCAAAACATTGCTGTCTGGCCACCCCCATCTCAATGCTTTATGTATTTGCTGGGAAGACCTAATATGAAGACTTCACCAAAAGTATCTTAAAATATAGCCAGAGAGCACACAGGGGATTGCATGATCTTTGTCAGGAAGAAGTCTGAATAATTCAAACAGGCTCCAGAATTGCAGACACACATATATTTTGGGATACTCACTGGAGCTAAACCTGAACTCTAAACCTACTAAGCCTTTGCTGCCACTGCCAGACAGGAGGAACCTTTATGGTTAGTTTTAGAGCATAGGAAAGGATCTTCAGAAGCATCCCACAGAATCATCAATGCAAGTATTGTCCCCAGACATGCCTCCTATAACAAATCAGCTGGTGCAAAGGGAGAGGGAGAAAGAAAGCTCTTTTGAGTAGGCTGCTGTGCCTTTTACAATCTGTCTTCATTTCTGGCAAATTAGCTCAGACTGCACTGCAAGGCCCGTTCCCCAACAGATCACCCATCAGAGAAAGGACAGGTAGTCAGAGCCTTGGCAGAGCACATTGCAGTGAGGCTTTCTGGGGCAAATAAGTTGAATTTAGCACTCAGAGGACAGAAAGACTGAAAAATGCCTTCTGAGAATTAGGTTTTCGATGGAAACGAAGTACTAGCTCAAGCCAAGGAACAGTCAGAAATCAGGCACAGTGCAGTTATCCCAAGGCTCAGTCAAATGTAAAATCTGGCTCTATGCAAAAGCCCAGCTTAAGACAATGACTTAACACATTTTTTAGTACAGATTTCAGCCACTTCCCATTCACCTTAATTTGTGGCCTAGTCACATTTTCATTGCATTGACAAGGAAAACCAATAGAAAGAGACAAAAGCAAGAAAAAGAAGAGGAGCCCTGGAGTCCCTGTCACCACTTTCTCCCTCCCTTTCCCCAGCCTGTTTACTGTTGGGTCATCCCAGTCATCCCATCCCATCCCTCACACCCTTATTTCCAAGGCCTCAAGGCCTGTCATCACCAGGGAGGCAAACTGGCACATCCCTCCCTCCAGCCTGCCCTGGGAATCCGGGATGTTTGCAGTTTCCACATCCATGCAAATGACTGCTGCCAGCAGACCCTCACAGGGAGCAGGAATGGCTGCAGGATACATCCTGCTCCAAGACTCAGGATATGCCCAGGCAAGGGTCTCTCATCACAAAGCCGCCAACAGCCCTTTACTGTTCTGGATTCCAGCTCAGGAGAAAGCCAAACACCTCACTCAAACAGAGTCTTTGACCAGGACTGGGTGTAGAGATCCTCAACATGGCTGACATTAGAGGAGGTAGGAAGAGAGCTTTCTCCCGACTCCAGCTGGACATTTGGCAGTGCTCATGGAACAAAACAGCTGAAAGAAAATAAAAAGGAAGACACCTTTCTTCCCATTTAAAGTCTCTTCCTTCTGCTTAATCCAGTTTAGAGGACTTATGTGATTTTGGGATCTACACTGGGTTTCAGATCCTGTGTTTTTCTGGAGAAACACCATAAGGAAAGCAGTCAATTGAGTCAACAGAGCCCAAACCTGAGGAGAACGTGCTAAGTCTTTTCTTCTTCTTTTAAAGCACTCAGGAAAGGAAAAGAAAGATGAATTTTCTGAGGGGAATGCTGTGATTTGAGCATGGAAATTAAATTGCTAGATTTTTATTTTACCCGAAATTCTCTAAAGAAGGGTATTTCTTCAACAGAACACCAAGAGCATTTTTGAACTTCCAAGGAAACTAACAGGGAGATATCAACATGTTCCAAAGTCAGAAATAGATGAAGATTAAACTGGTTTTGATTTCTTTTTGAATTAGGAAAAAAAAATTGCTATATTTAAAGTGAAAGGAAACTCAAAAGATCCAGAATTCCACCACACGGCAAGGTGCTAGGTTTCTACTTATCAACCACTTCATATTGTCTCCTACAGGCACGTCCCTGAAGTAAGTGCAGCCTAATTTAAGGTAGCTCTCCTTTCAGAGAGGAGAGCTGAAGTACCTTTCACTGACAAGGAGGTGCTGCAAGGAAAGATTGTGCATGTGGTTACTCACAAGCAAGCCACTGACACGAGGTGATTTGTTACTCTCTAGTAATTTATCCTGATGCCAAAGCCCTGAGGCCCAGGGCCTCCATGAACACATCTGCTCCTACCCACGGGCTCTTAAAAAGAGCCAAAATACCAACACAATAGTAATTTGCCTCCTAGTAGAACCAGGGACATTTATGCACCTCAGGAGCAATGATTGTACACATGGAATGGATATTCTTGGAAAACCTGTAAAGTTCAGAGAAAATCTTGGGAAGGAAATACTGCCTGGCCAGCCATTCTCATGCTGTGTTGTGTGAGACTGCCTGACCTGCCCAGGATGGTTCTGTGGATCCAGTTGATCAGAACACAGATCCCCAGAACTTCTGCTGGTACCTAACTTGTCCTCCATCTACTGACACACAGCACAGCCCAGTCAAATCCTGCTGCTGGGAGATCATGAGGCAGGTTCTCAGCTCATGCCAACCATCAAAATTCTCTGCACTCGAGCATTGACTCCAGTTCCTTTTGCAGGACCACTCAATTTTAGGGCCAATGAGTAAGTCAGCCTTCATCTATCTGCCTGCTGCAGTCTCATGCAGCTCCTGACTGCTCAATTCTGTGATTTCACTGGAATTCCATTAGATCCAGACTGACCTGAAGGGTCATACACTACCAATCAGCCAAAACCAAAGCCCTGAATCAAATAAAACAACCATTTTTAAAAGCAAGGACAGGCTTGCTTACCCAAGTTGAGACAGAAATATAAGCTCTTCACATTCCAGGACAGCCTCTCAGTATTTTCCATTTTCATTTACATACCATATAAAAACAGCCAATGTTTCATGATATATACTCACAGCAGTTAGTCCCTGAGGACAGATGCAATTTTTGTTTACACAGAAAACCTGTCATAGGCACTAAGGGATATACGAGCATTACTGTTAGCTGTTTGAATTGTGTCCAAAGAAAAAAATTAACTTTGCAATTAAAAAAAAAAACCCAAATCCTGCCTGAGGCTAGGCAAGGAAACCAAAAAACAGTGGAGTAGATGCTCTGTACTGGGGAAAGAAGCACACTGTTCAGCATGGCATCTGGCAGAGCCTTGATAAGCACAAAATGGAGCTGCCTAAAGAAAAAAGCAAAGAGAAAAAAAAATGCAAACCCTCCAGGGAAATCAGTAAAACACACAAAGAACAAAATGTGCCCTCAAACTCAGCACAGTTTAAGTGCTCCAGGAGCTCCTTCAAACATCCAACCTTCCATGAGTAAATCCCACAGGGACAAAATCACTCCAGAGCCCAGCTCCATTTTCACACTTCTCCAGAGTTCCATCACCAGTGTAACAGGATGGTGCTTTCCTTCCTGCACAGCGCCAGCAATTCACAGCACTTACTAATGACAGCAGCAAAGTCACTACCAGTTTGTGGCAGATACTGATCAATCCTGCAGCTTCCACTGGAGCAGGTGCTGTAGAGCACACTACAAAATCTAAGAGATACAACACAAAAGAATAGTCTGGAGAGAGACAATACCAGCAAATGCCCTCCTCTGCACTTCTGGAATCATTATTATATAAATAAAAACAAGTTAAAGAGTTCTTGATATCAGCAAAATAAACACATGGTAGCTTCTGGATGAACCTGAAACTTGTGATGCAGAAAAATGCAAACTATCTTCCCTCCCCATAATGTAATCTATTTAGTATCTAAAAAATAGTCTTGATATCTCACTCACCATACTCTTGACTTCATTACAGGTCATAAAATATGTCTCCTTCCAAGAGAGAACTGCACCAACCAAAATATTTTAGTAAGCAAAATGTGACAGTATGAGATCTCTAAATATGAAAAGCTATTCCAGCAGAGTCTGCTAATGTACAGAAATATCAGCGTTCTGCCCTGCTTTATATGGAACTCCTTGACAGGCCCTCTGTAACTCAAAAAACAGAATAAAATAATTTATGTTCCTTGTGTATCTATTGGCAATAATACTTACACAATTTTAATGAATTTGCTGGTAAATCAATAGCTCTGTTTCTGTTCTGCATTACAAGTATTACTGCATGTCAAATAAATCATTGTAATGAAGTTTGATGAGCAAAGGGTTTGATGGTGGTGTTCCATAATTATAAACATCAGCAGCAAGACTTTTTCAAATCATGAAAGGAAAAGTGCTTTGATGATTGCAAGTAAATTCCCTGATTAAAATTACTTTAGACATTTCAGGCAATGGAAGTCTTCAAATCTGGCCCTGACCTCTGCTCTTCAAAATACATCTCTTCATTAGTAAATTGCATTACGTTTAATCATCAAATAATAAAGACACTGAACATCACAAAAGCCACAGCAAACAGTTGATTTATTTATGCAAATTTTAGAGATGCAGTTGCTCAAGCCATTTTAAAGGTACCCAAATTCTAAGGAAAGAAAAAGCTGTATCAACCTGATCAAGTATTTGCTGCCTTCATATGGAAAGAATCAAAGGACTGAAGAAATGAAGTATCAGCTGGAACAGACACCACATTATCAAGACTATAAAACATGTCTTATTTTCAAGTTTCTCTTTGACACGAGCGTTAAATTTAAAACTACAGCTAACACTGAGTCAGGTGCAAGCCTCAACAGAAGTAAAAATCACATTCACCATTTCTACAGTTTTTCATCAGATTCCTCCTATCTGCATATCAAACAACTCCCTGAATGTCTTACATGCATGAAGAAACCAACTGACCCAACTAAATACATCTTGCTGTGAGTTGTAAACAATTTAGGTGTTCTCATCAAAGAATAATAGCAAACAAACCTGGAAAGTAACATCAGAACAGATGTGCAAATTGCCTGCTTGGAAATAATCAGGGTTTGCATCATTATGCAACAGAAAAAAATAGGCTTTTACATGAGATTTTTTTTGTCACTCCTTAACATCCTGAAATACTTCTATGTATTCTCAGCTATTATGTTTATTGTTCTTGGTTACAACAATACATTCCAACTACACACCAAAGACATTTTCCCAAACTCACAATAACATGAAACATACCCACTGCTCCTCCCTCCATGTGTTTGTCCACGCCTCTAACCTTGCAGTGTGTAACTCTGAGAACATTTTGGAAAAGGCAGACCAAAAGAGCTGGTATTTCCAATCTTCCCGAGACTGAGCATGAGATTTAAAGGATGTGAAAAATGGCAGGTGCTGGGAAGTAGCTGTGCTCTGCTGCATTGGCTCAACTGGCACCTACACAGGCTCAAAGAATTGGGAGCAACAGAAACCTAATGAAGAGACCTGTATTTAGGAATGTCTTCTCCTCCACCTTCCTGATCCACAAAGGCAGTAGAGGAACTCAGTGCTCCTCTGGTTTTGCACCTTTCTTACAGATCCCTCGGGGATTTGGGCAAGCACAAGTGCAAATCTCTCCTGAAAGCAGCATTATAAACACCATGATGACAGAGGAATGCTCCACGAAGCAAAGCTTGAAAGGGGATGCAGCATTCCTGCTGAACAGTGAGAAACAGATCCAGGGATCTTTCTTCACTAACCATAAGCCTGAGAGAAAAAACAATCTAGGAGAGAATACAATTGCATATAAATGACAACATCTCATACGTGAGTACCTCCACTCTGATCTTCAGCATCTTCGTTTCAAAGATGCACAAAGGAATTTAATGTTTATTCTTAGAGTTGCTCCACAAGCTTTGTGTCCAGAAGGTTTCTTTCCAGAACAGCTGCACGGATAGCCCACCACAAGCCTTAAGGATGGTGCCACAGCTGGAAAAGGGGATGCATTCTTCATCCCTGAGTCCACTTCAGGTACCGTTCTACACATCAGACATAACCCAACCACAGCAAAACCTGAAGAACTTTTCTAGCATAAAACTCAAATATACAAGCACAGTAGCTTAAGACATTTCTCTCACAGATGACATGTCAGTGACCAACAACCTCACTTCAGAGGGCAGAACACTGAACTGCAGCAACCCTATCAAGACAATAAAGAACATTATGTGCAATGGTTTTGGGCATGAATTCGTTATCACTGACTGCAAATACAATTCAAGCAATCAAAGAAAATAGCACTTGGAAAGAGGACCAGATAGATGGAAAAAGGCAGATATTCAGGCACCAGCAGAGATACTGTCCCTGAATGCTCATCTCTAGGAAATTCAAATAAATGAGGGAGAGGTTTTGTTGGAGACAAGACTGGCCCTGCAACTGGCTGTAAAGGAATGGCAGGCAGCTAATTCCAAAGGGTGAGGGCAGCAGATTGGAAGGGATCAACAGAAAGGAATCTGTTGCTTTTCCT
Organism: Cettia cetti; assembly: GCA_013401135.1. NCBI lineage: Eukaryota > Metazoa > Chordata > Aves > Passeriformes > Sylviidae > Cettia > Cettia cetti. The sequence continues at coordinate 224,297 of VZUI01094777.1, forward strand.
GCCAGAAAACATTGGAAATACATTTTCATATAAGTTATCTATTTTTTTCTCCTCCAACCAGTAATACCAGTACAATGAGAGACAAACTAAACCAGCTGCCTCTACTGCCACGTCCAAAACATTCTGCAGAGCCCATGGGCCAAATCTAGGGGTGAGCACAACCAAGGTTAAAGGAAATCTACAGTGGTGTGACTTAGGTCACCTCCTAAGATCCCACTGTGTGCCATCCCCACTGGGACTCCCTCCAGCCTGGTGTGGGCTTCTCTGGTGTGTGTGTACATTAGTACATTGTAGAATCTACTGTAAATCATCCTAAAAGCAACTACATTAGTGGGAGGTACTTGTGACATGGTACCTCTGGGTTAGTCCCAACTTCTGCCAAATAACAGGGAAATCTTGAAGTTTTTCTGAGGTGGTTCCCAAGGACATTTTGGTACCTAACCACGGGGTACCCAGCTGCTGCCTCATGCAGTCCCAGGGGATAGGCAGGCTGTCAGTGCCCTCGTGTACCTGACCCAAAACTTTCCACTCATCTTCATGAAGTTGTGCAGTTGTGACTGAAACTCATCACAGCCTCCTGCACACAACTTCCAACATCTAGAATCGTTTTAAGTAGCACCCAAAAGTTAGCCAAGTGAGCTAACATTTTCCTTTGAACCCAGGAGCCTTTAGAAAGGTCAGTAAATTTTTATACAGTATAGAAGCGTGGTGTGCTTGCCACTTAACAATCCAGTTCTGTGCTGGATCTGTCACCACTACAGTAAAAAGTTTAAGTGTATCGTGTGCTTATAATAAATACTTTGCACAAAATTATTCATTCCACAGATGGACAAAAGGGACTTTAATGCTTCCTTTGTTTGCAGAATGCTATATAAATCTCGCTGGTTACAGGCAAGAATATGGAAGCCGTTTTGTTCTATTAAATAAAGGAAACAAGGTTCACGTTTTAAAATTAATTCAAAACTCTTAAGTAGCTGGCTGTGAACGCTTTGGGAATTCATATATACACACAGACATATATATTTTTACCTGATACTAATTTCCCTCCCCCTTGCCTCTTAAACAAACATACTGTTAACCACATCATTCCCAAGGAGCTCTGCAAAGGAAGAGCTCCAAGTGAAGATGGCACATCAACATTCACTACCCAAATATTGCAGCCCTGCCACATCTTCCAGCAGACACCAAGGCAGGGTAAGCCTGAGGGGTTTTCTCTCAGCAGATGCAATCTGATCTCTCCCATAGTCATGCTGGTTTAATACTAATAGCTGAGGAGGAACAGCCACAGCCCTCTTGTCTCTTGGCAGTATCAGCATCACTTTGGGGATTAGTCCAGTGCAGACTTCTGGCAAAGGAGTGATTTCTGAGAGCTTGTCTGTACTGGGGTTTGCCTTGACTTCAGCTTCCTTTGCTGGTTTCAGGGCAGCTGAGCTTTTGTCCTGAGCTGAGAACAGCCTGACAGCCCCATGCCTTCTGAGCTTACAACACAAACCTCACCAAGAATTTTAACTGCTCCTTCCCCAAGGTTCTCAACTTTCCAGAAGCAAAGGTGCTGGCTTGATTACAGACTCTTTTTATCCTCAACCATCTCTTTAGTTTTCCTACTTAACACCAAGCAAGATGTCTGATAACATTAGTCCTAAACATCCCTGGAGCAACTGGGTGAGGCCACAACTGACAGGTTGCACATCCAACTCACAAGAAAGTTGAGGGTTTGAGAACAGAGCTTCAGTTTAAATAAAGCCAGTTGTTTATCAAGAACCACAAACCAAAGCAACAGGAAAAAAACTTAGAAAGAAATAATGTATATAATTAGGAAATGTCACTAGTTTTTAAAACACTTTAATAGAACTTTATGTATCTATGTCTCTCTGAGCTTCCAGAAACATATTTCTCATCTGTCACAGCACAAGTCACACATCATAAAAAGCAGTAATAACATGGCTGGAGTTAGACATCCCTGCACCACTCACAGCTACCCTACTGTGGAGCTTTTCACTCTCTCAGATGGTGCTTCCCATGGCTCCTGTATCTCTCAGAGCTTCATACCAACTCCAGATACAAATTCTGACTTAAATTAAAACACATGTATCAGGTTGATAGATATATGTCTTTGTAAGGATAACATATCAAATCTTTTAGCTGGCATGCTTTATTCTACAGCTTCATTGCTAATTTACTCTAATGACCTGTTTACTCTCTGGATTGTGTGTAGTCCACAATGTTTTAAATTACTCACCTGCTTGCACTTAAGCATTTGGCTTCTATAAAATGATAGGTAAGTGCAATGCAAATCTACTTTCCAATCATCAGTGCCACCCGTGTCAAAATCTCAGATGGGGAAACACAGTTCAAGCACACAGATTTATGCCACCTTTAACAGAACCCTTTGGTGAAGATCTGTGGATACCTCTAATTAGAGATGTTAGTTTTTACTCCTGGCTTTATCTAAAAGGGTGTTAAGCACAGCAATCTTCTGTGATGTATTTTGAAGCTCAGACTACTAAGCCACATTAATATCTTCAATGACAACACAGCAGCCTTTCTGCGTAGTAATATTAACAGCAGCAGGATATGGTTTTAATCCAATTGGCTTGAGCAAATGCAACGTTTGGGTAACTGCAAAACTGTATTCAGCTCATCTGATTTCATCAGTAGCTCATACGTTCTCACAGTGACGTCAACACCTGCAATTCTCAGGTGTACAGTAGGAGACCAAGGCAAGACTCCAGATTATTTTGCTCCACCTTGCTAGGGCACCTTGGCCCCAGAAACTTCAGCCTGGAGAATCCCCAAGAGTCATATATATGCACAATCACACAATGTTTCAGCATAGAGTGTCTGTGTTCTTACTGAGATACAGCTCAGGATCCAAATAAAACTGAATTAGCACATTCAGGGAAGCTTCCCAGCAACAACAGATTTACTTACCAAAATTAACAATCCCCAAGCATTTGAAAGTCAGATGGATCAGGAAGACCATTGGCAATTTCTCACTACCCACAGGATAAACATCCCCTTCTTCTCAAAATCATAGGGAATTTTAAGTGATGCTCTTTTTCTGCAGTAACCACGTGGCAAACCTGAGAGATGCCCTTCAGCACACAAGATATATCAGTAGTTTATGATACAAAATGACAGGGAGAAGCAAGTAAAGAAAGAACAAGAGAACTATTGTTAGGATCATTTAGCTATTCAGAGAAAGAGAAAGAAAATGCAAGCATGTTTTCTGATGAAATAACAGTAACAATTGACTTTGTCAACTAATTCCCTATAGGTTTTATTGGTCTCCAGTAGAGCCTTAAATGAAGAGCACCATGCAGATGAACTCAGTGAGGGCCTGGCATGTGTTTGGGAAAAGCAGCAGAAGGAAGGGGAGATAGTTGTCTGAGAGAGGAAAATAACAATGTGCAAAGGCACAACAGAGGGAATCAGAGGGTAACAGGATAAAGTGATAAAGTGACAAAGGATCAGGGACAAAGCAAATTATCAATTTTCCTGAAGACAAAGCAAGAAATGTTATACCCAAAGCAGAGGAACATTGGAGCAAACAACAGAATTTATTCAGGACATGGTATGATCTAATCACTAAAAGAAAATGCTGAAGATTTATCCCATCCATCATTTACCCACTCAAAAAAAATCATTCATTAAGAAATAAGTAGTTTCAGCTCCTCTTGACTACAAAAGAACACAGATATGCCTCAGAATAACCAGGGACAAAACCTGCACAGAGTAAAATGCATAAGTGAACAGAAGACAGGCTTGTCAAATGTGAAAAACTTTATCAGTAGAAGGTCAGTCAACAAAATTAATTTGTGCAAGACTGACACATGAAAATAGAAGTATTGCTTTAGTGTTTATGCTTTGGAAATACTAAGGGACAAAACCCATGGAAATCTTCAGTGCTGTTTTCAGAGCTGCTTTGCAGGGAGGAGCTGCCCTTTAAGTCTGAGTGACTAATAGCAACGAATGTAATCTGTTTTTTATTTGCAGTGCCAGGCTCATTTGGCTTGTGTAAAATGCAACCCTTTGTTTGGTAAACAAGCAAATTAAACTGGTGATCCAGAGAATCTTGGAAGCTTCACTTAAATAAAGGAGCCTCTCTCTCTCTCTCAGAGTCATAGCTTAAAGTTGGAAGGTGTGTTTCCAGATTATCATGGGCTTTGCTGTCAATATCAAATAGGTAATCTTTGCTAATATAGTCATGCCATATTAAAACAGAAGCAGCAAATAAACATCTATTTATTCATAAAGAAACAGTCTCAGCTCCTTAGTGAAGCCAGAACAGTGCTGACTGATATAAGGTAATTAAAATAGTTACATCACTGGAAATACCCTCAAAAATGACAAGTATCTATACCAATGTTATGATAGGAAGACTAATATAAAAAAATAAGGAAACAGGGAAAGAGGAAAGAAAAGTATGCCCAGCAAGAACTGGATAATCCCTCCAAAATATTGCTAAAATTGGAATCTTTGAAAAGATAACCTAAGACATATGTGAACCTTGGGGGAATATTCCATGAGAGGGGTTCCTCGCAGGCAGTGAACAGGTTCATGGCAGCCAGGGTGACACACTGGCAATTCAAGAGGCAGAATCACACAGCATCATCCTGCACCAGCTGAACTCTGCCCGGGTACTCACTGCCAGCCTGCCTGGAGCAGGAGTGCAAGTACTCCCCGGGATTAACAGGAAGCAGCAATCTCCCCGTGCATCCAGGGCAAAAGCTGCTCCTTGCCGGTACAGCTGCCTGTCCTGAAAGCAGTCAGAGACAGAAATGCAAGTGCAGCTGCTCATGGCAGTAAGAGGAAACTACTTTGCTCTCCCCAGCTCTCAGCATCCCTGGGCAAAGCAGAGGCTGCAGTGACAAAGCCTGTGAGTTTTGAGTGAGTCTGAGGCTATTGCAAGAAGCAGGTCAGTGCCTCACAGGCTCTGACCATTTCTAGACCATGGAAAATGCACTGAAAACAACTCGTTGATGTGCATGCTGCAGTTCTTCTAAAAAATAAATTATGCAAAAAATGACACCCTCTGGCTGCCTGGGCTGAGCTGATGTTTAACATCTTAGACAGGACTGCTGTCAGGTACTGACAGAATTTGGAAAATGCTTGCTACAGAAACTGAAGGCTAAACACAGTGAGAGACTCCAAGGACATTGCTGGCCAGAACACTTGTTTCCCCCTTCTTGCAGAATGAAGGGAGCAGAAGCAGGATTCCCTCTGCTGCATTATCAACAGATCACTGTGCTGAGCTCTAGGCAGTTGCACATATTTAAATGCACAATTCAAGTTTAAAGGAGCTGGGGAAGATCTAATCTTGGCTTAGTGACATACAGGGTGAAGTAAGTTAGTTTGAGAAACCAGCAGTCAGAAAACACATCCTTCCCTCTACAAATGGAGTAATCTGTTAAGCAACCAGAGATATGATAAATCTAGAAGCCCTTGCCATCGTTTTCACAGGCCTACATTTCACAGCAAGGCTGGAACTGCCCTTGATTTATGCCCAAACAACACAAAGTCTGACAAATTAAAATATGCAAAATGAGATAAATCGAAGCAGGTTCCTTCTGAGTTGGGACATCTCTTCCCTCTCTAGCGAGTAACACAGTTGAGCACACATGCAAATCCATTTTATCTGCTATTTCTCATTGTGAGGTTAAGCTCAAGACGGCAATAAACTCCCTTCTGAATTGTTTTGATTTTGATGGTTTAAACTTGATCCTCAATGCTTGGATTTTTTTTTTTTTTATTTGATTATACACACTCTCTCTGAAAGGAATGCAGAGGTCCCTCTCCAGCTTTCAGTTAGGATGATGAGATTACCTTGAATTTTGTAACACTGCAGCTGATATGTTAAACTGAAGACAGAGTAGCGCCTTTGCCCCAAGGTATGTGTGATTTCTAAGAATCTACATATGCCAGTATCACTGTCTGGATATTAACTCAATGCAACATCAGCAGCCAAAACACGAATTAGAGCTGGTGGTAAACCAACTCCCAATCTGTTTGGGACCATGCAATGAGATCCCCCAGGAATTTGCTGTAATATTTTGGCTACTCTCAGCCTGCTGCCTGTGTACGTGGTCACAAGCAGACAGTCAGACCAACACCCCAATAATAAGCAAAATATGAAATACCATGATAGCTTGAGATAAAACTCTACCACATTCTCTTGCACTCATTCTTTTTCCTTCACAGATAAATCATCAGCTGTTAGGGGCAGGGGGGAATTTATACCTCTTTTATCTCCTGGATCTTCCCTACCCCAGCACATTGCCAACACCATGTTAACGGTTTTTGAATATGCCCCTGAAGAACAAAGATACTCCTTTTGCCAGATCCCAGTATTTACAAGCAAGCCCAAATCTGTGAGAAAATTCAATTGAATGCAGATGGCAGGAAATTCCTCTAAAATGACAGTGGCCAAATTCAAACAAGACATGGAAATAACCCAACGTACTAGACATGAAGAACATATCTTATAGATTTTTCCTCATGCAATTCACAATCTGTGATTGATTACTGGGAAGACAGACTGCAGATTTATTGGACTTCTGTAGAACAAGTATTCCATTTGCAACAATTAAATCTTATGTGGTTGAAAAATAGGTTGGAGGAACCAGTGAATGGCTCTGACACTGAGGAATGCATTTCTAGGTTGTCCGTAAGACTGTAGCTTGTTTAATTTTGCACTACATCCCACTGTGCACAGATTTGTTAAGCGTAATTAAAAGGATTGACTCAAATTTTTTGTCACTGTGTCAAAAGAACTAGACTTGAGAAATATCATTTGTACTATCATAACTTAAATTTTTCAACAACAAAGTTGTCCATCTTTTTTGTGATTTAACAGCTAACTTAATCCTTTTGTGACCTTAATAAAAAAAAAAAACAAAACCAAAAAAACCAATGGTGCTACACACATGGCAACCTGCAGATGGAGGCTGGACAAACAAGTCATGCTTCAAACTCATATGAGGAGGAAGATAGGAAGATGAAGCAGATTCCATGCCAAAGAGACCTACTACATATTGGTGGCTGGATGAAATCTGGAAATCACTGAAACACCAGGAATGTGTATTTCTCTCTGTGTCTGCTGTAAAACTCTGTTGCAACCTGAGGACTGATATCAGACAAATCCCACCAACCTATATCACAGGAAACAGAACAACCATCTGCTTTCCTTTCACTCTGCCTCAAATCCAGGTGACCAGGGAATTTTGAAGGGCAGATTCAAACATGACATTTCTGCTACCACTTGCTTTTGTTTAGTTCTAGCAAATTTTCAGGATTATTATGGTTTGTGTCAATACACAAACTAATTACTTGCCCTCCAGTTGTGGGCACTCTGGTTAGCTAACTAGAGACAGAAATGCTATCAAGCAGCTTAGCAACACCAGGAAATAGGGGAAGATGTTGCTGAGGAGAGCAGGAATAAGGCCTGAGGCTACAAACAGGTATCCCATTAGGTACCACTCACTGCCCCTAGTCCTGCTTTCTTCTGGCCACCAGAGGAATTCAGCTCCTTCCCCTCCACTCCCTACCACAGCTCCTGCTAGGAAAGACAGGCAGCAGAGCCTTCCTGCTGGCCCTCGTGGCAGGCAGAGGCTGTGTCCTGGCCACAGACTGTGTTGTACACACAGAACAGACAGAAACCTGGCAGCCCCTTCACTCTCTGCACCGACCCACAAAGTCCTCCTCCCTGGCCTCTCCCACTGCACATCCATCAGCTTTCATGGGAATTCTGCATGCACAGCCAGTGGGAAGCAGAGATCCTTGCTGAGGACTGCAAAGGATACTTGTCTAACAGCACACAAAACAAACACAACCTGTTTTCAAATTAAATACCATCTCCTCTCCCAGTCACTGGGAAACAGGTAGTAAAGGCAGCATTTGGGCCCTGATGAGGACTTGGCAGCCTCTCCTGGGGCAGAAGGAGACAGACAGTGTGGATAATTTGTTCTACAATAACCTGGTGAATTGCTCAAGCACAAGCTGCCCAAGGATGTTGTTAGGCACCATCAGCTATGCTGATTTTATGAGCAACAGTAAGTTCTGTGCCGGGGTTAGGAATAGCTCTTCTTTAACTTGTCTCCAGGTACTTTTTAATACAGCTATGAGAGCCTGGAAAACAATCTGCCTTGCAAAGAAGCTTTCTCTCTCTCTGCCTTTATCCTCACCCTTTTCCCCATATTTCCTTTTTCAAAATAATTCTTCAAACTCAAAAGTTCAAGGAGATATCCATGGAAAGAACAGTGAAAACATGAAAGCAATTATGACTCAAACATGAAAATATAAACAAGTCTGATTCTGATCTTTCAGTAAATTTAGATGGGTAGAAATACATCAAATATATTGCAATTGTTCCCAAATGACACTGCAAAAATTGAATATCCAAATTCTAATTTCTATGTCAGCTCTTGGAAGGATAATCTATCAAATAACTACATTCCAATGCTTTAAAAGTGTATCAAAAGAGATGTCTGTATAAAAAGGTGTTAGTGAATCCCTCACACTTGATATCTGAACACTGCCTAACCAGAGCACTGATCTGGGAGTAAAAGTAATGCTATTTTAACTCACTCATCTTCACTGAAGCCCATGAAAACCCTCCCACTGAGAAAAATCAGACCCTTTTAAGGATGACAAAGAAAATCTGGTGAAGGTTAGCAGGAATGTGATATGATTAACATCTGCCTTTAGCATCCAGGAGAGAAAACTGGCTCTGTGCCTGACCCTGTGCTTTAGGTGATACAATTTTTCAAAACTTTTGTTTTGTAAAAGACTGCTGGATCTACTAAATCTCATTGCCTGACCTGAATTTCTCTCAGTTACTCTGATCCTGTAAACTCACATTCTAGCTGAGCACAACTGCTAAAAAAGTATCCAGTCTTGATTTTAGGAGGCCAAAAGCCTTCATATATTCCAGGGTTTCTTTACATCCATTATTAAGAATTTATTACTTCTTTAATTTTATTTGTTTGAATTCAGTTTCCAGCCCCCAGGTTTTGCTATGCTTTTTTTCTGCTGCATTAAGAATCCTTTCATGTACAGAGCTTTATTGTCATCAAGTTACTCAACTTTTCCACTAAGTTAGAAGGTAAAGCACTCAGGTCCAGGAGAGTTTCTTCCTCTTTAATGAACTTTCTCCAACTTGCAATGTTCTACTGGGAGCAGAATAAAATCTCTAACACTTCAGTGTATGCACTGCCACTGCTGCCCAGAACTCAGAACCACCTCAAGAGTTCAGGCTTTCCAGGACAAGGTATCTCTCCTACTGCCCTATCAGCATACAATACCAAGCTGTGCTAAAATAAGGTTTTCTCAATGGGTTCCAATTTGTCAAATGACTGAAAATGTACCTGTTACACTACTCTGCTTTTGTCATTATTCAGCACTGAATCCACCTTTAACATCCTGCAGGAAGTTCCATCAGCAGTGGTTTAGGAGCTCCAGCCTCAAGTGTTAAAAGGCATGACCATTGCATCCACAAACCCACTGGATCCAACTGCTTTGGACCTGCTACTGTCAACTACTCCAAGCCAGCACTTTTATCTGTTTAGCAAATGTTTCAGGAATATCACGTAATGTGTGTTGGGGGTTTTATGGTTTTTGATTGTTTGAGGGGTTTTTTTAAGAAAACCTCAATTCATTAACCTCACAACCTCAAGGAAATCTGACATCAGATTTCTTGGACAAGATGAACTTTCCTTAAACCACTCTAAACTAACTGCATGCCTGTTTTTCAATACTTCATCAAACCATGATACTGCCAAATATTAAGTCCCAGTAACTGGCTCAACACCACCCCATGTGTTCATTTTCATATGTTTTGGTCCAACATCCATTTCACGCTACTTTTCACAGCGATGCCACCAGGAAAAGTTTGAGGGATAAGGGAAAGAGCCACTCTAGTGATGTGACACATTAGCAGCAGCGTTCAACAACAGTAACAGAAGCCATGGCTCCTTAGGGCCAGAAACAAAAGAGACACACGCTGATTTTGTACAGTGATCAAACAGAGAGGCAGGAGAAATGGGGAGAGGTGGAGGAAAGGAAAAGGAGTGGAATGTGAGCCTTGCTCACAGTAGCTGCTCTATATCCAAGGAACACACTGCAGAGCAGCTGGGGCTGTCAGAACCTCTCAGAGCTATTAAACACCTCAGGAAAGCTACCCTTTGGTATTAGTAGTATGATTCATTTTAAGAGATAAGAAGATCTCGAAGGTCCTCATTTCCCTCTAATTTATTCCTCTGAAGCACCATCTCACAGTGAGCCTTGGAAGACTCCCTCTCCCATGCTCAGCTCTGAGCACAGGGTAGCAATCTTAACTCCTGCCAGCACTGCAACTGGAGACAGGATCAGACATCTCCCAGCTGTGTGCATCGAGAGGATGAACTCACTGCAGACCTCTGGGGTCAGCCTGGGCTTCATTCAAACTTGTGCAGGAGTCAGCAAAGCCAACTGAGTCATAGGCAATCTGCTTCCCACAGAGCCATCAGCTTCTGAGGATGAAGCAGTTGCTACTGCTGCAACACTGATTTGTGTCACACTTCTGATCCCATGTGACTCACCCCCAGTTCCCCAGCTATCTCGCCCCTGCAGTTTCTTTGTCCCAGTCTGCCTCCAGGCCATGCTGAGGGCAGCACAAGACAGCTATGTGGCAATGGTTGTCCAGTCACTCACCTCCTACTGCTGAAGAAGAGAAAGCACCAGAATAGCTCCTGCCCTCAAAGCAGACACCAGGTGAAGGAGAGGATCACTCCAGCTAGTCAGAGAAACCGTAAATATGGAGAGGAAAGGCCTGGAAAGTGAAAAATTGACATCAGGTCTTGAAAAGCAAAGTTTCTTTGAGGAGAGAGAATGGGAGATGCATCCTAGGAAGGTGGCTGAAGGGAGGAAGGAAAGTGGACAGCAATGATCCTACAGAACACAATACTACAGAATTTGTTGTTAAAAAAGGGAAGCATGAGTGTAAGTGCACAGGATGAAATTAAGGACAGAAAGCAGGAAAATACAGCCTGATCAGGGAGATCTAATCAGTATACAGAAATTTCTCCAGAAAATACAGTCCTTGGTCATATGGAGAAATCACTGGTAAATCTGCAGTACAGAGAAACCCCACAGTGGCAGAAGGAGCATTCAGTCAAACAACTTTTCTTTGGCACAATTTAGGATAGAAAACATCACACAACACTTCTGTATGTAAGGATCGACAAGAATAGGCAAAGGGTCTGGGGACTCAGTGCCTCTGTTTCCCCACTTGCAAAGAGGGGTAACTTCATGCCACAAGGGTAATGTAAAGTCCAAAATGAACCAGGAGAGCCTGCAATACAGGATGCTGTGAAGAGTAGAGAATGCTATTGCTAAAATGGAAGAAAATCTAGCAAAGACAAGGAGTACCACCCAGGAGCAGAAAGAAAATGAAAGGATAAGGACCTAAAAATCATGACAAGCCCTAAGGAGCTCTGCTGCACTTACAAAATCGCCTGATTAAGCTATTTAAGGGCAACACACTTACCATAAGCGGTGTCTAATTCATGTTAGACGTCTAACTCCCCATTCCCTGATCTTAGTAGGAAAAAAAAAAAAAGAAAAAGAAAAAGAAAAAAAAGGTGCATACTTCTGTAGTGCTCTTCACACAAATTACTCGCTCAGAGCTGTGCTGGCTCAACATTCACAAGACAAATACTTTCCACTAATGTTGCTCATGGTGACAATCCCTTCAGCATCTAGCTGGAAGCCCTGTTGGGCAGCTATTCTACCAGGAAAGATGAAGGTAAAATCATCCTCTACAGTCAGTGGTTTTAATTTTGCCTTCTTCTGTCTTGAGTTGCCCCCTGCCCAGGTACTGTCAGCACACCCATGGATCTTGGTAACCCTGGTTAACATTCAGCTATTACTGAGAAAAGAAGGATACAAATAACTAATTTGATTGACTGCATAGGCAATACTCAAAACACCTTCCACACCGGGCTGAACAGAGATGCAACACTGCCTGTGCCCAGAGAGGGTGGATCTCCAGGATCTCAAGCCTGGAGCCAAAAGACAAATCCACTGCATGAATTACAAATTGCTCTTTAGGGAAAACAGAACAAAACAAACCCCACCTTTAACGAGTACTGATGATGCATATCTATCAGAGGTAAAAAAATTCAGAGGCAATTACAAATCCCTGGAGGGGAGCAGATAAAAGTGAACAGGAAACAACCAGAGGAATTCCAAAATCCTGTAACAGGGAGGAAGATTTCTATAATGTGCTGTTCGAAGGTCAGCATGAACCAGCAGAAGCAGCACAGTTGCATTTAAACCTTCACACATTACTGATGATCTCAAACACCTGCTGGAGCTCTGAACTGGACAGGTGAGCTGGATCCATCAGCACAGGAAGACGGCAGAGTCTGGCAGTGCTGTGGAGGTGGGTGATGCTACCAGCAGGGTTTTCTGTAACTGAGCACTGAGTCACTCTCCCCAGGGTGACAGGGCAGGGCTAAGTCCAGCCTACAGTCGTGTCTTTGATGACAATGCCCCTCTCTGTGCCACACACCGACTGTTTGATGGGGGATCTGCTCAGCAGCCCCAAGGTCACGGAAGTTCTGCCTGGTCACACCGCGGTGCTGGTTCAGTGGCAATTTAAAAGCAAGCTTCTCTCTCGAAGTACTCCTGACGCCATTCTCCTCTGCACGAGTAAACAACAAAGAAGTCATTTCAGTTTCTGTAAACATGTTTTTCTTCATGAGCTGGCTGCTTGGTGTGCATTACATGCCGTGCTGGCACAGGCTGAGATGTCTTACAAAAACGCTTTCCACTAATACTGGAATCTTTCTACTCTTGAAGGAATGCTGGGTTGCACAAGAGAGGCATCGAGAATCAGTTCTGCCTTTCCCCCCACAATTTCAGATACCAAAGAATTGGTTTTATGTTAATTGCACATTCCAGTTTTACAAAGCCCTTGGGTGTGAGTCAAAATTTTAAAAGAATTTTTTTCCCCCATGTTTTCAGAGAAGGAGAAGAAAATGCTAATATTTAAATAAAGCTAAATGAGTACTTTCTAGGCTGAAACTGAGAACACTGATTGCTCCAGAATAGAATAGCCACATTCTGTTCTCACTCTAACTGAATAAATAGAGTGCATGCTGTAAGAGTGAATGATGAGAGATTTTTTACTGTACAGTATTATATAGGAAACAGATCAGTACGTAACTGGTGTGGGAACTAGAAAATAGGTAAAGCAGGAAAATACTTTGTTTAGCAAATGGGATGCTTTTCCACATCCATAAATTGGAGTTATGACTGACTCCACTCAAATGTGTTTTCTTTCCCCTCTGGTCTCTAGGCTCAATTCTTACAACTCCTCCAATGGAGCTGGCAGAAGGTGATGTCTCTGACATGACTTTGATGAAAACCTGTTAAAATAACTGTCATTTTTGCTCTCTATTAATCAATACTGCAAAGCTTCCGCTGGGGATCTCCTGTCACGTTCTGACAAGAATCCCCATTCTTCCTAGAGAAGTGAGGAAAAGCATGCAGTACTCACTTCATACTTGTATATCTGCTATGAGCTGAAAACTTCAATATAACCAGCACTGCAGCTAGACACTGGATCTCAAATGCTGCTGCTTCCAAAGATAAAGATAACATCAAACTCATCCCTCCCCTGAGCTGTCATTCACCTGCTTGGTACAGACTCTTACCAAGTCAGCAAGGCTCTCCCAGAGAGCCAACTGATCAAGAGAACATTTCACAAATAAAGGGTCTGTGGTGTGGCAGTGGATCACAGAAGGAATTGGAATATAAGGTCCATTAAAAGTTAGCAGGATTCGTACTGTACCATTTAAGAAAAATCATTTTGGGAGCAGTTTTGATTAATGTGTACTTACTGTCAGCCTTTTAGAGACTCTCCACATACATAAAAACCCTTTATCCAGCCCTTTGTGCCAAAAAGTACCAGCCTGGCTTCACCTCCTTTGAAGGCTAATCAAAATATGTACTTCAATTCACTACAGCCTACCCTAAACTTCACACTTAAGTTCAGTCCTGCACTTATTCTGTCTAATTTGAGAGCATAAGAGCCTTTTCACAAGAGTCAGGAGAGACACCCACAACTTTAGATCTTAGGTGTGTGAATTAACCTTCGGGAAGCATCTTTGTCTTTTCACTAACTGCAGAACATGCCTCTCAGCAGAAATGGTTCTAATTTGAAAGCCTAAATTTAGCTGGGATGCCACTAGTAAGATGTCTTAGTCCAGAGGGACTTTAATGGTACATTTGATTATTCAACTGGAATATTTTTATCTCCACAATCACTGGCTCGTTTTGTTTGTTTTAAATTAATAAACACAAGGTACAGTTTTCAAACTCAATTTTGCTTTCTGCGAATCTGTTTTTTGCTGCTAAGCGCGTGAATGAAGACGAGGAGCGGGAGCCGGGTGCGTTTCGGTGCGGCGGAGCTGCCGGCAGTGACATTCCCGGGGCGGAGGCTGTGCGGGGGAAGCGCAGCAGCCCGGGAGCAGCGCCGTGCCGCGGGGGCCGTGCCGTGCCGTGCCGCGGGGGCCGTGCCGTGGTGGCCGTGCCGCGGGGGCCGTGCCGTGCCGTGCCTTGCCGCGTCCCGGAGGCACCGACACAAAAAGGAATGAAAGGTTTGTTTTCTAGCCACGTTCTGCCACAGGGAACGAAGGGCCCTTGCTCTGCTGCTCACGCCGTCCTCACCGCCCGAAGTCCAGGGATCAAATCCTGGGGTCGCTGTGTACATGATCTGCTAACTGCATGCAGGAGCTTTACAGCCTTTTCACGCTGCTCTGAGATGTCACAGGTACTGTAACTGAACTCAGCTCCCGGTATCACCTTTCCAACAGCCATTATCTTATCTATTATCTTTGCTCTTTAGTCTTAAATGAAGTTAATTCCAGTCAGACTGCAGAATTTACTACAAAAGCGTCTTATTTCTTGAGAGCATGTTCTTTGGGCCACCGGAGTGCTTTATGCCAGATGTGCAGCTCTGTACACAGTAATGGGCTTCATGAATTATAAACCTTTATGAAGAAGTAAAACAGTCTCTCAACTGCCCCTTGAAAGAGTGAATGAAAAGGCAGCAGAAGAAACATCTGCCCACTGGGCTCATGTCCATGCTGTGCTAGGACATCTCATCACCAAGATCAGCTTGGCACTGCATACAAGAAACAGCTGTAAAATGCTGAAGGAGAAATCCTTGTTTAGAGTGCAATTAGAATGTGCTTTTCTTGCTTAAACAGATTGTGATGTGAAAATAAATATACACAGGAAAGCTCAGATTTACTGCTCTGTTAACTAGACAGGTCTCCTATGGCTTGGATCATCCAGTGACAGCCCTGCCCTCCCCCTAAACTCCTCTCCATTCTCAGCATCAGTCTATAGATGTGGATCACCATATTTCAAAACATCATCTTCTGTCTTTCTGTCCTTTGGCATGATGCAATTCCCTCCCTGCAGTCCCATTTATTTGCCTCCCAAACTGAACACCACTTGTATCTCCCCTCAGGAAGGCCACTTGGTGCAGAGTAAGTTATCCAGGAGACAAAGTCTTACACGTGGAACACGAATAACCCACAACAAAGGCCCCCGTGGCAGTTGTGTACCTCTGTAGAAGAATTACTGGCTCCTCTTTCATTTTTTCAGCCAAAGGCCACCTGTGATGATCCCCAGTGTGCCTGCACACCAGACAGTACATAAACATTAGCCCACAGTAAGCCTGATATGCCCAGAGTGGGACAAGTTGACTGTATGCCCTGTAATACCTCCCTGAACATGTCTGCACACCTGAACAGCCAACAGCACTTTCTATGAAACCTCTGAGATGTCCCCCCCTCCTTTTACCTGGGCAGAATGTCCTGGAAAAGAACTGGGAACAAGCAGGGCCAAAAGCCTCAGCTGGAGACACTTTTAATTACTTCTTGCCAAGCTACAAACTGTTCAAATGCAAAGTGATACAGATAATTACAGTATTTTTAGAGCTCAGCTTTTTGCTGATGTCCACAAATTTTCACTGACACCTGCTCTTCATATCTGCCCAGCACCTTACGAAGAAATAAAGCTCCTCTTTCAGATGCTTTTGTGTAATTTTAGAAGTCTCAGTATATTCTACTTTCTTTCAGCACTTGATATTCACAATATTCAGAAATTCACAGCCTAGCTGCAGCAACCGTATTTCTTCATTATTTAAAGTATTTCCTTTCTCTTCTCATAAAGTTTCAACCTGAAACAATCTGGTTCCTCATTCAGACTAAAACAAAATACAAGGATCAGGGTGGATAAGGTATGAATGGAATAAATACACAAAAGCATGCCTGACTGAATGAAGTAGCTATTCAGATGTGTACTTGTTCATCCAAGGCCCAGTTTTCCCATGTACTCAAGCTACACCCATGATTTTCCAACATGTGTGGCTGGTGAACAGGCTCTACTTCCAGTCAGGAAAAACCTGTGATGTGCCCCTCAAACCATTCCTTTGTCAAGTACCTAAAATTACTCCTTTTGGTTATGCACTACAGACTGTTTCAGTCCATGAAACCTCAGATGGCACATGCCCATGCTACAAACTCAGTGGAAGAGCACTCAAGGGCTGCAAACAAATGGAAATAGCAAAATGCTGTTCAATGTATCCACAGCTACCCTTTCTCAGGATTGCAGTTACACTCCAGCCAAAAGGGACACTTCACAAACAAGGAGACAGCAGACATAAGCAAAGGCAGAGAATGTACCCCAGAGTAAGAGATGCCACAGAGATCTGTAACTTTATCTCAAACCCAGAGATAACAGGAGGTGACCAAGCTACATGATGAATGGTATAAAGGTAACCAGGAAATAGTTCATTCTCACCTCCTTGTATCACAAGACCATCAACAAGATTTCAGCAGAAAGGAACCACCCCATAAACAGCGCTGCAGCACCTCCTCTGAGACATCCAGGACCACTGCAGGCTCACATGGGACTCAATTAGATGGATCAGTGGTCCAAGCCACTTTGACTAAGCCTTTATTTCTGCTATCCTAAGTTATCACTCCTACAGGAAAGAGTTTGGGTTTTTTTTTCATTTTCTGAGTTGTTTAGAAGGGAAACACAGGGCTCCTGTCACCCTGGGAACAGACAATATCCTCCCAGGAGCTGGTCAATAATCACAGCTGTATTAACTGGCATCAGCTAACAGTTACCTTAAGCAATAAAACAGTCTCAAAGCTGGAAGAGTCCATTAGAGGGCAATTACTCAGAATAACAGGGAAGGTAGTAATTTTCCATATCATACCTTCAAACTTTCAGACACATGGCACTGAAATCCAGTACAGCTCAACTGTAAATCAACTGTGCATCACAGGACTAGTAAATGCTTTCAAACTGTTCAAAAAGTGTTTTCCCACTGCTTGGTACAAATTGAATCAAGATGTATTCACAGCTGTATGAATATCAGAAGGAACAATAATTTATTTTTTCTCTGTTTCAAAATCAATTTCTATTGGCGTACCTAATTTAATAGATTTTTTGGTCCAGTTTCACAGAATATGGCTGAAATGCAGGAAAGAAAAATGGTTGTTGACACCTCTAGCAGGCATCTTTAGTTATGAATGGAAGCTTATTGTGCAATAAAAATAAAAGATCCAAAAAGATCTTTAAAATAACTTGTAAAGCTTTTTGGAAAGCTCACAGTGATGAATTTGCTGCTTGTTTACTAAGAAAATCCAGCTTAGATTTAAGATGAAAGTGGTAGAGAAACCAGATGTTAGGACAAATATCTGAACCTAACACAGTGCAAAAACAATTTAGTACTCATGTTTTTAATGATTCCCCCCCACTTCTCATTCCATTTTGACTTCCCTGGAGCATGATGGCCTCTTGAAATTATCTCATCCTACCCTAAAGGTCATGCTATAAAACACAAGTTTGAGTTTTATACCAGCAAGCTGATTTCAATCCTGTGACAAGTTTCCTTCAGGACAAGAAATGACAGATTTCCTTCCCTAAAATGTCATTAAATGTTGTGCAATCCAAGCAGTAAAATACTACTAAGCAGCACATGGATTATGGACCACTCCACTCATGTTCCTGTAAGGTGCAAAGAAGAGGAGGCACCAAATGCAAACATCACGTGGCAGTTTCTGTGCAACCACAATGGGTCAGCTTTTAGTGGGGAGTGTCACTAAAATGCAACTAAGCTATAAAACATCATCAGAGGATATTGTGAATATTGTGAATGCATATGTTCAAAAAAGTGACTAGAAAAAACTAGCCAGAGAGGTGAAGGTCTATAAAACATGGGCACTAATTCAAGAAGTCCCCAGGCTGCACACTATTAGTGGCAGGAAGTTTGACCACTGCTCGACTCCTGCTCCTCCTTCAGCATTTGCTGCCACTTCCATGAATATAGAGAATATTGAACATTAATCCAGTCTGGGTGTTTATACATCAGGGATCATCAATCAAATTTATCTGTCTCATGGAAAAGAGATTAGAAGGATCTATAAGATGCTACTTTTACAACTTTGCCTCAAATCAGAGTAAACTGTGTCCAATTCTTCCCCAACAGAAATCTTCCCAAGAGGGTGATGATTTCACAAACTCTCTGCCCCTCAATACATCAAGCTCTCACACTGATCTACAAGGGCTGATCTAGCTGTGCGTGTGTAACAGTTCCAACCATGCCATTTCATGGTGCTTTCTACTGTCTTTCCTTCCCAAGTAAATCCAAGTCTATCATCTCTTACTTAGCTCAGCCTTGCCTCCTAACAAGTAAAGCTGCAGTCAAATCTTGTGCCTTGCTACATAAAAATCAGGAAAAATTCTCCTCATCAATTTATTTTAAAATTATTATTATTGTTATTATTATTAAAAGTAATTGTGTGTGGCAGTCATGTTTACTGCCAGAGAAATGCCTGAATTCACCTTTCAGATGGGGGAAATACTGCAGCACTAATGGCTGTGCTGGCTGTAAATCAGATCCATCACGTTTTGCACGGTAACCTACACAGACCAGGCACAGCCATTTCATGAACCATTTCATGACCCACTCACAGCGAGGACACACCAAATCCTAAACAACATTTCCATGATCCCAAGCCTTTATCCTGAAGTTAAGCATTACTAATCACTTGGTGTTGTGGAAGACTAACAGAAGGATTTGGTCTGCATCAATTCTCCAGAAGCCTAAAAGCATCTGAACGATTTTAGGTAAGGCTTATCTTTGTCTTTACTACAGCAAGAAAAACAAAGTTCTGAACCCAGATTCCAGAATTTTTCTTAAATGTTATTCATGAGACATACATCTGAGAGAGGAAAAGAACAGGACTTCCACACAAGGGCCTAAACCACTGTGTTATCTAGATACACCACAAATATAGATTTGAAGCCTCACTATCATGGACTAATGGAATGCAAAAAAAACCAGCTGAGTTGAAATTTTCTGCTGGAAAATAATCCTATCAAGCACAGGTGGGAAACTATATTACTTTTTGCAATCAATAGGGTCTATTTTCAACTTCAACAATGTGTCCATACAATCAATCACTGCAAGACCATGGGTGTTATAGAAATCATGACAGAGTTATGTCAGCAGAGAACAAATCCTCTGCTGGAAGGATGTGCTCTTTTCCTTTGGTTCTCAGACAATCTGCATTCTTCCACAGTCATCAAGGTAACAGTTTTAACCAGTACACAATTAATAAGATTTAAAATATTCTAGTTTTTTGCATTAACTTCATAAAACAAATCAAACTCTCATTAATTTTTTAACTATTTGTAATTTTGTAGTTTTACTTTTTTAACTACACCTTTGAAAAGATACCTCAGTTGTTTTAGAACTTTTTTTTCTGATTATGCATTTTCAAAATACATTTTCTGCATCTTAAAATGCAGATCAGATTGTGCCTTTTGATACTAAGTTTTCTAGTTGTCACATTGCTTTGATTATTTCTAACATCTGGGATCAGCATGTGCCATTTCAAGTAATGAAAAAGTTTGTACAATAGAACAGTCAGTTCTGAGCAAGAATTCTGCAGCTTGCACTATTGATACTATGCACCTCAACAGAGTCAAAGTGCACTGAAAGCACTCCAAAAGCACATTTCTTCCTGGCTTTTCTCTAATTCCAAGCTCTGAACACTTAAGCAGCCAGCCAACAAAGCCTTCTAGCATCAGCTCCTAAATTCTACAAAAGGCATGTTGGGTGCATAAGCATTTTTCTAACAGCTGTGCTCAGGCTCTGCCTGAGTGAGCAGTCCTCATGTGTTTCTTTTGATGCACGTGATTTGCCATGGGTGCACACTTGTTTCTATGTGAAAGAGTGAAGGAGGGTAATGGAAAGAGACAGCTTCGGTAGAAAAGCTGATAAACCATTTTCTCTATGAATTAGTCACCAAGAGCAGTCCCATGCATATGCAATTTGCTGTTTTCCTCAAATGAGTAAGTTTTCACTGGTGTCTGCTGTTTCTTCTCCCATGGTGCCAAGGGCTCTTGAAAAACCCTTGTGAGCGGATGGGCCTTTTCTGCAAGCATGTCTAGATGCCTCCTGTTTCCCTGACTGGAAGAACAATCCAGCATGGCCTTTCCACTGAAGCCTGGCTGAAGTTTACTGCCCATGTCTCCCATTTCTTCTACACTATTGTCCTCCCTCTCTCAAAAATGGCTTTCTGTGTTCTCTGTGTTCCCAAGGATACCACTGTGTGCTCTAGGTCTGGCCAACTTTCCTCTGCTCCACCCATTTCTTCCTTCTGTCACCAAGCTCAGAGAATTGCCAGCCAACGGTGAGACCATCATCTTTTTAGTGACTTTCTGCACCCATGAAGTTAAAGGGTTTCACGCTTTCCTTATAGATGTTTTGGTTTTCTGGTGGAAGGTATTGCTCTTTTTCTACAAATGCTGCAGTAGTTCTATCATTTTTCCAGACAGGATTACCTGATGGATAACAAACCACTATTGTGCTGTATCACTCTGCTAATAGTGATTGAATAAGCACAAAAATCAAACAGTGTAACTTCCAGATGCCAAAATGAAAATCACTTAAGCTTTCTGATTGCTGGGCAAAAAAATTAGGAAAAAACCACCAAACTTTCAGCAAGATTCAGCTTTTGGTAGTTCAGGTTCTATCCAATGTTGTCTGCAGCAGAATCCAACTACAGCTCATCAAGAAAAATATAATTTCTTTGCTTGACTGAATGCTCAGGTTCCTAATTTGAGGATTTTTAACAGTTCTTTGGTTTGCAAGGTGGTCACAGCACACAGGGCTTCTACTGTTGTAGCTTGCACCAAAGAACTGCACTTGTGACTTAACTGCACAGATGCTCTTATGCCATCCATGTTTTCCAGCTGGGAGAAAAAACAATCTTAAAATCTATCTGAGATCATTGCAAAGCAGCTGATACCGTTCAGAAGACCACAAACATGTGGGTGAAATGCTAAATTTTCAATGCTCTCTAAAGAAAAAAGAAAACAGGAAGATCCTTATGAAAACACTAAGTGGGAGATATTATCTTGCCTGACAAAGGCTTGCACTGCAAGACCACTAAACTAAAGAAACTGAAAATATACCCTTTAGCAAAGAATGAAGTTGAAATCAATCTTAACCATCTTGTTTGCAAATGGAATCTGATCCTCATATTTCAAAGTAGCTGAAAATGACTCAAGACAAATTCACAAATCCAGTTACTCAACATGAGATAATGGAAATTATGGCTCTGTAACTCATAAGGGATGCTTCTGAGAAAATTTCTGGAAAGTGCTGTACAATTATGCATGATGAAACAATGGATTTCTCCAAAAGACAGCTAGTGGTTTTATGTCTGCAGTATGTGGATGACAACATGAACATTCATACAGAGTTTGCCAGATCCTGCTATACTTGTGATGAAATCTCATCAATAATTAGAATGTTGTGTGAGGATCTAAGGGACATCCAGTGGTATGGATAATGCTGCAAGGGTGCTGTTAAAATGGCAATTTTTGCAAGAGCCTGACTACAGAAGGAAGCACTGTAGGTCATTAATACTTATTGAGTAAGAATTTTCCTTTATCTAAACAGACATTTCTGAAAACATTTATCTGTTTAGGAAACTCCCAAAAGGGGCGAAGCATTTTAACAAGGATTTGTTGCAGACATCACCTTGCCTCTGTGTCCTGTATCGAGCAAGAGGAACCACATTCTGAGAACTTGGCACATATGAAAGTTGGAAGATGTAAAAAGTGCAGTGAAAGATCCTGCATTAATAGCACAGCAGCTCAAATGGGAAAGCCTAATACTCCCTTTGGCACTGAATTAAGAGAGTCCTGGCTATGGTAAACAAGCAACCTTTTCACAGCCCTGCATGGCCTGGATATATTATTAGAGAAGGCCACTTTCTTACACAAAGACATGAAATGCCTTCAGCCATCCAATTGGGATAAAAGTTACAACTTGTTTGTGTCCAATGGCTTTTCACCAAAGATTGCTGGAGTGCCCTAATGCACTTACAGAAAATTACAAGGGAGTTGTCTAAGTGTATCTGTGCTGAAGTAATGTTTTTATAGCACCCAGTATTCAATCAATTTGAATGCAGAGGCTTAGAAAATGATTCAAGATCTTTAAACTCACATAACAACTCCAAACAAAACAGAAATGCAAAAACCAAAAAAGCCTTCAAGTGGCTGATTCTGATTTCAGCTGTAATTGCCTGATAACTCAGAGTCTCCTGCTGCAAGCCAACTGTAAGCTCACAGGAAGGTCCCTGTAGTCCATTCAGCAGTACCTAAGCTGGCTCTGCCAAGGCTGGAGTCCAGGACAGCACAACTGCTAATTCCGGTGTTAGCAGCTGTCAGTGCTGTAGACAAGCACAGTTTTAACACTATTGTATTAAAAATTGAGCTTCAATCTAACCTGAGACACTTCTTGTGGTTTTGAAAATGAGAATAAAACTGATGACTCAGATTTTACAGGAATTTTGGAAGAACTCGTATCAAGAAATTGGGGCAAATATGGGTGACTAGAACTTTGGGTTATAATTATAATCATAATCCCTTTTTCAAAGGGATTAAAGGTTCCAGAACCTCAAGTTATTTATGCCTCTGGTGATACTAGAGCTAAAGCCTTTAAAGTTCACACATACCATGAAAGGGACATTGCTTCAATTCTTGCAAAACCTGCAGTTATTAACAGCCTAAGTTTTGCACTGAGATGCTCAACTTGGTATCACTGTTTCTAGAGCTACAATGACTACTCAAAGCTAAGATCAGAAAGTCTTTCAAGGCATTTTTGTTTAAAAACACTGGAGTCCTTCACTCTCTGCTCAGCCTGACACCAGAGGAAACTCTGAGAAAGGGCCAGACTTTTAGAAGTAAAAGTGTCCATTACATACCCAATATTTCTGTCCCTGTCAGACATCCCCCTAGACTGATGCCTTGACTCTCTTTGCCAAACTTTAAATGCTTAAGATACACCATGCTTGATCCCTCTGTGTCCCCAAGGAACTACTTCAACATTTACAACTCAAGGAACTGATTTGGGTTCCCTCCTGCCTCTCAGTACAGAAAACAACAAATAAGAAAAATCCTCATAAAGTACTGTGTCAGAAACCTTTGGCTTTATCACCAGAACATATATTTGTATGATTTGCAAGTATTCCTTCCTTGTAAGAAGTCTGATTTCATAGTTCAGCACAGTTTGATCCAGAGATACTTGGCATCTTTACAGTGAGTAGATAAGTAATGTTTTCATGCAATGTGACAGTAGTTACTGTGTGTATAGCAGAGTAAAGTAATTGACTCTCCTGATTTATTACAAATGCTATCAACAGAAAATTCACAGTAAGACTTTCATTATACTGTGTTTTCTGTATAAACATCTCCATGGGTTTTGTCGATCCATTTTACATCCAAAAAAACGTAACAGCAGGGATGCATAAAATATAAATATGTCTGAGTCTGTATTTTGACTATTTCCAAGAAATATGCTTTAAGCAATTAAAATGATAAATAGAATAGGAAAGGAAGCTACTTCATTGTTTAAATCCAACATTTCATGCTCAAATGATTTCACAGGATCTCCCTCTTCTTCAAATTGTCCTTCCATTTACCTGGATTTCCCCCTGCCCCCAACCCTGGAGGAAATGAACTACAGACAGTTTGGGGGGAGATCAGATTTATGTGTCTTAAACACTATAAAGACTTATTATACATTGCAGACAAAAGTTAGACAGTTCCTGCCAAAAACTCAGTCTATACATCCCTAGCTGCAGACTGAGTTGGTGCCATAACCTGCAGTTTGGAATGTGTTTAAATCAGGCATTACCCAAGGTACAGATCAGGTGCTTCCAACCACCCAAAAAAGTGTGGACTGAGTGTAAACATGTGGACACTGCTGGCTTTACACAACTACAGAGCAGTGGAGAAACTTCACATCCTCTGGTTTATGACACCTGACCCACCTCTGTAAGATCAACCCTCGGGGGCTTTCTGGAGGTGGACCACTCCTCTCCTGAAAGGCATCTTCAACTCAAAAAGCTTCAATTTGAGTCTCTCTCCTACAAGGTCACATTCAAAGTGGGGCTTTCCAAGAACAAAACTGAGGACCAAACACAAAACACGTCACTGTATTCACACACCTGTCCATGTGTCAGGTGAGGATGAAGACTGAATACTTGGGGAGGGAGCAGTCTACTTGGGTATTTGCATGAGCAAATTTGCTACAGTCCTCTGTCATATTTGGCTGCCAAGGTGGGAAAATTCAGTCCTCAATGAGGTAATGCTTTTGCCTTAATTGTGAAAAACTTTACAGCATTCGGGTTAGATTTTCAAATATCACTTCTCTGGATGGCAAGACATGAGACATTCATTAACTGCAGTGTCAAACAAGCAGATGAAAGTTCTATCACTAAGTATTTTTTTCCATTTCTACAATTCTTTCAACAGCTATAAGCAAACAGTAGCATTCTTGTCCATCAGGAAGAGTCTGTGGACCAGACAGATCCTATTGGCTGGAAATCAAGATAACTCCAATAGAGATTTAAAAAATAGTAAATTGACTCTATTCTAAAACCTTAAAGACATTTGTTGGCAAAAAAAGCATACATACTGTGTTTGCATCTGAAAAAAAGATCTTGCAAATGTTTACTTTGCAGAACAGCCGTTTCTTCTATTCCCACTTTTACATCTGTATGTCAGCAGTCATTTCAAGTATTTATTTGCAAGTTATTATTTTTAAATACAGGTAGGAGGTTACTGTGGTAATGATACAATAGTCTTCTAGGAAAGTAGGGCTTTATAATCACCACAGACTCTACCTTTAGAGTCCTGGGATACCTTGGAGTCACATTCCTTTTTTCATCTGGCTTATATATTTACTTGCTTACACATCTGAATGAAATACAAAGATAAGAACTAGGAATTCCTGTAATTATCAAGAAGTAAAAAAAATACTGTTTTCCATGCCTTTCCTTCTTTGTGCTACTTCATGCCTTCTGTGGGACAAAACTGCATTTAACTCTACCATGAGTGGTAGGAGGGAGAACAAATATTTCTTTATACCTCAGAGATAAGGATTGAGCTGATAATGTATAGTAAAAGTCTATCAGTAGGACAGAGAGGTTCTCTTTATGGTGGATCAGTAAAGCTCACTCCAGCATAGTATCATTTGTTTACAGAGCAAGTCTGGTTTAAGATTGTCAGGTTATTCTTAAAATAACTTCATATGATCTTCATGAATAGTCACTGTTTGCTACTCAGCTCTCCAGAGATAGGAGTTACAACAAGAGATCTTATTCCCCATTGTTGCAAACAAAACAAAGCAAAACACTCTCTCTTCCAAAGTGGAAGGAACCATACACAGGCAGCCTAATATCCTTAGCTCCAAAGGTGTCTGCTGGTGTGATCTTAAAAAGCTGTGGTCCAGGGCATGGCCCTCGGGCCAGACCCCAGCAGCCAAATCTCTCTGTAAAAACCAGCTTACAGAATGCACACAGCCAGAGACGTGTGCCCAACCTACTTGCACATGGACAGCTCTCCTGTCACTGCCTTGTTTAGGCCTAGGTCCAATGACAAAACATTCTGCTAATGAAAACAAAACATGACACTCAATCCTGCCTTCCCACAGGCTGAGAGTGAAACACTGCTTTGCAAAGTAGTTATTGCCACCATTTTAGTCATAACAAAATGAGAGTTTGATTCCAAAAATTAATCCCTTGGTCTGAATGAAATTCATCTGTCTTGTGTCACTCATGTTGAGAGAGGAGGTTTGTCTTTATTAGGCTGCAGTGTTAAATGAGACACTCATAGGAAAAGCTTCCTTATCTATTCCAACAGCCAAAATTAGCATAGACACAAAACTGGTGTTCTCATACTGGGTAATGTTAGAGGGCTCAACCACCACAGAATTACAGAACATTTTCTGCTTTTAAATGAACCTAAGGTGGCAGGAAGGACATTTCATCCTCCTTCTGTCAGCCAACACAGCTGTTCCCTTCTGTCCTCCAACCAAAACCTTTCAGCAAGCAGAGCAGGCAGGGCCTCTGGGAGCTCCTTGCCAGGCTCCAGGCTTGGTGAGGAACCCGAGCCCTGGGCTGGAGTTACTTCTGCAAATGCACTTCAGTACTGACCCACCCAGAGGCCTTTATTATTCAAGCTCCCAATTTCCATTGAACACAACTGCTAATATTAAGTCAGACTTCAAGGGAAGCACCATCTCCAGAGTTCTCCAGAGACACCAATGAATCTGCACAGTCTAGGGGAGTATCATGGTAGCTAAGACTTTCTGCCTTTTACAGGTGGTGGAAGCCAAGAGGAAATCCATCGAGGGCAGGCCGCAGGACTGTGTTCAGAGTACTGCTCTCCCTCAGGTTCAGAGTTCACTCTAGCTACCTCTCCCCGTGTTATGCCTCAGAATGTACAGAAGAAAGGACAACTTCGTTCTTAAGGAAGTATGTCTTCATGCAAAAGTGGAACAGTACTGCTAGGGACCAGGATGGGGATGGGAGCAGCTGCTCCATATATTCACATAATCAAGATATCCAAATGAAAACAGGCGGTTGTAACAGTTGCCATTTCTGCCTGCTAATTTTTCCCCTGTTACTGCATTCATAACTCAGCCTGCCTGACATGCGTGTGTACATGACAGTTTTGTATTTGCCAGAACACTTACAAATCTTTCTATAGTCAAAGTATCTCCAAGCCCCTACTGAGAGGCAGTACCCTCTGTTTAGATAGCACACACAAGCTTAAAGACAGTTCCTCCCAAAGGAATTTCAAAAAGAAGTGGGTGAGGGAGGGAAAGAGGAGAACTGAGGCACTGGGAGTTCAAGTAACGTGTTTGCAGTTGAACAGCAAGCCTGGAGAGAGCTGGGAATTAAAGCCAGACCTCCCAGGGCCCAGCCCAGTGCATTAACCACTAGACCTTCTCTCCTGAAAGCCTACTCCCACTTTCAATTGCATAGGAAATTGGAGCATGGAACTAATACTTGGCACCAAGCATCAATACTGATGGATCACTTAATTTCCCAATACCTCAAATCATCACTACACACATAGTGGTCTCTTGCTCTGCAGTATATACAATATATAGTCTATTTTCACAAAGCCACAAGTAATTGTTGCTTCATCCACTAAAGAGTATTTTGGCTGAATAGAGGTTTTTTGTTTTGTTTTTGTTTGGAAATCCTGCCAAGAAACCCTCTTTGGTGGATAGTAACACATTTAGGGACTTGTTACATTACAAGTTAAAAGGAAAACTTGATTAAAAATTATATCAAACAGAATGGAGTTGGCTGAAGAATCAGAGCATCAAAGAATGGGAATCTTTCCCAGTAAGGCCAGAGTTACTGCCCAGGGTCCATGGCAAACAATGGAAGTATTCATCAGAAGTAGTGCACCTTCCCCATTGAATGTTTGTGAGAACGTAGAAAAGCAGAGCTGGCCCTGGTATCAACAGGCCAACTCTGTCTTAGAAAAAATCACAATCCAGAGTCAGTCACAGTGGCTACAACGCATTTCAAATTTCAGCTGTCCACCAAATCAGGCAGATCATGTTTCCTGAACAACTCCAAGTTAGCTCACAGGTTTCCAAGGCAGCTCTTGCAGAAGGCAGTGCTTAGGGTTTCACATATATCCATGTACACACACAGAGACAGCCCTAATGCAGATTTCTGAGGCTTTCAAGAGACCTGCACCATACAAAGTGCTGCCAATGTGAGTCAAAGCCCACAAACCCCAGCTCTAGGAAGGAGTACACACTACAGCTCTGTGCCACTGCTGGAACAGCAGATAGCAGCTTATCACAACTGCCCTGGGGATCTATCTAGAGGTCCCTGAAACCTCTTGAGAGGGTCTTCTATCTTGTTGCTGTCTTTGTAATAACAAGGGAATGATTTGGATTTCGGTACACACCAGAATCTCTTGGATTGGAAGATACCCTTGATTTAAAACTGAATCCAAGCCAGCTGTAGATAACATCACCAGTCCCCAGCACCAAGCTGCAACAACACCATCACCTCAATAATCCTGCCAGCTCCTCTCACACTGTGGTTTAACCACAGATGTTAAAAATACTACGCAATGGGGATGGATTTTCTGAATTTACAGGAAAGCAAAACACTTCTGCAGGCACTGCTGCAAGTGTGTTACCTGTGGGTAGGAAAGGCATTCACTTTAGTCATCAGAAGAGCTAAGCCCTCCTCAGACAGTGCTGACTCCAAAGAGGATTCAGATGTTGAAATACTATGGTCCCTTCCTAGCTGGAGACCTCTGAAAGGACCCAGTTCCCTGCATCATACAAAGCTGCTCTTGAGAACTGAAGAAAAGATCAAGGATCCAGACATTCTAGGAAAAAAAAAATCTGCTGGCCTTCTTCAGAGGGAAGGACATTCTAAGTCTGTGCAAAAATGCAAAGGATTATTGTCCAGATCTGTGAACCCTTCCATTCAGATCCATGCAAGGCAGAGTTGCTGTGCTGCCATTACCAATGGGCTCTGTGCATTACAGACGTGTCTCAGATTTGCTCATCTGTCCATGTGGTCAGATCACCACAGCTCAACAGCTGAGCCATTCTGGCTTCTCATGGAAGAAGCATTTTTAGCCTGAAGCAGGTGTGAGATCATTCCTCCAAATATTTTTGCCATGGTGAGCCAAACTCAGTTATATTGTCTTTCCTTTCCCACAGGCCAAGAACACAGTAGGGGACAGTCATCACAGTGTAGCTGGCACATGAGAATTTTGATTTTGAAAAATGAACAATAGTTAGAAAAGCAGAAGACACTGTCCACTGTCTCAGAAAAAAAAAAAAAAAGAAAAAAAAAGAAAAGAAAATGAACCCCAAACCTGTTTAAAAACCAAAGTTGTACATTAAACAGAGTGTCAAATAATGCCACAATTTTAACCTGTGGTTTAAAAAACAAACAAACAATCAAACAAAAAACCAAAAACACTTCTAGTGACCAAGCCCAGGACTTTATACAGAAATCCCAAGCCAACATGAAGAAGAGAAAACAACAAACTGTGAACAGAAGCTACTGCCAGTGGCTCAACTCAATGAAAAATGTGGGTGTATATGTGAACACTTCTTCAGTGAAAGATCAGGACACTTTTTCACAGTTCTAATGGAAGAAAACACAGCTCTTAAAAATCTGTAACAATTGAACAGCCACTGGTCTAGTTCCAGCTCTCCATTTTTTCCTTTTTTTTCCACACACTAAGCTGATTTTATAGCAATTGAACAATTTTCCTAGCCCTCACTGCATGCTGCAAACATTGGTGCTACAGCATGGACATTATGACTTTAATAAAACTAGAAGCAGCTAATGGTTAACAATAAAAAATAATATTTTTTCTTCAAGCAATTAAATTGTAATATAGGGTTCTCTAATTCCTTCCTGTCTGGTCCCACGGGCCTAAGAATAAGGCAACACAAGAAATAAATAATGTGTTGCTGTTACACTACTTCAACCAAGTCTTAAAGTCTCTACAGGAGAAATATTGTCTCCCTCATTAATTCTGAAATCTCTTTTATGGTTTCATATATCAAGTTACCTTTCTGCTAACCTTTTATTTATCCTCTGCTTTACTGCTTTATATTTCCAATTCAGCATTATTTTAATGAGTAATTTGGCTTTGATAAGTCTATGACACATCACAGACAAATCCATGTTACATTCAGCCCAGCAAACACTCCAAAATAAGCAGCACCCAACATTCAAAGAGCTTGCACCGTTTTGCAACCACACCTTGATGTTAGTTTGTTTTTAAATATTCCCTTCCAACTGCAAGTAACTTCTCAGCTCACTTTAACAAACTAGTACTAGCAGCAGACAAGAAAGGGATGCTAGAAGGGAGAGTTCAATATGCATTAGGTGTAAGCATTACAGTATCATAGTCTGATTTCTGTATCAGACCCTGAATAACCGACGTGGAATGAAACAACCCCAAACCTGCAACTTGAACATAACCTGGCACTCCACTAAATGTACTGCTGGGGAAGCTGTAGAGGATCCAGGCAAGATCAGTCCTTCAGTGCTGGGTGCTGTACCAACAGATAGAGCACTCTTCTAAATGTTTTTATGCACATAATGGATGAGAGCTACATTCAGCTATCAGAAGGCTCTACGGGCAAAACAGCTTCTGAAGTCTACAAAGTTATTTATAAGCATCTGCAAGAGTACACTTATGTGAAAGAATACAGAGCACAAAAGGGAAACCTCAAAACATGGAACCATCACAACAAAAGGCTTTGCACAGGCAAGAGAAATAATCTGTACCTTGAGGTGAAATCCAAAAGGGAATTAAGAAGGTAAGATGGGGAAAGCTTCAAAGTATTTGCTGAGCTAAAAGGAGATGAGAAACCTTACAGTTCAACCAAGTACTCTCTTCTGGTTTTTAAATCTGTGAGAATTAGCTCAGAAAATATAACCCCATGTTGAACCCAAAGCAAGTGCAGGCTGGGGGTTCTGCTTTCCCCACCCCACCCTTCTGAGCTCTTCTACCAGCCAGTACATCCTGACCCTCCTGAGCTGTGCTTGTCCTGGGCAGGAGGCGCCTGATCTCATGCACTGTCCCCACCAGGGACACACACTGCAATGAGAAATGTGCCTCTCATGCCACCTGGGCTGCAGAACTCCTGTGTGATGTAACCCTGATGTTACAGGAGTAGCTTCTGCATCATGAAGAGTCACAGAAACTGCTCAATGCATCACTGCCCATCCAAAAATACAGTATTAATTCTTCAATAAAGTATTCTTCAATAAAGTATTCTTCAATTCTTCAATAAAGTATTAATTCTTCAATACTGATCATTACCCCAGGTCAAAATGGGAGGAGAATAACAGAAGTTTGGCTCAGTTTCTTTTTTTAACCAGATATATTACCTTTGCTGGAGGCATGTGAAAACCACACACTTGTGAAAGCATAAACAGCACTGAGGAGAAAAGAGTCTACCTTCTCATTTCAGAGAAGCTGCACTGGGATACAGATCCTAAGGCACCTACTTAACGACAAAATGAAGTTTTTCAGTCTTGGCAGATGTTTAAAGTACATGCCTAAGTGAGTGTGTGTTAACCAGCTTAGCTTTGCTGCAGACCTCCTCTGTCTGGTAAGACTCCCTGGTATTTCACAATGACACACGTGCCCCAACACCCACACACACCACTACCATCTTCAGTAGTAATGATGTGTACCTTGGAAACACTAGTTATTGTAGCTCTAAGCCCTGCCCTTTATGAGCTTTGAGTAATTCTTAGCATTCAAAACCTCATTCCAAAGGAGAATAACAAAATCTAAAAAGAAAAAAAAGGAAGGACGGGTAGCAGTTGGCATGAACACAACTGGGCACCAGAAGTTTTTCTTTCTCCCTGCACACAGTTTTAGTTGCATGTACAGGCTGCTGCATTCAAGAGCTTCACCAGTTCTACAGTAAGTGAAATTCTATTTCTCACCACTCTTCCAGAAAGCCTCTGAGTTACAATAATTACTTACATGCAGGGCTCTTGGACCACAGATTCTCCCCCCAGTCAAGAGGCACTTTAGGAAAGCAGCTATCACCAGCCTGATTCTCAAGCAGCAAGCCCAAGGCACCGAGGGGATTTCTGGCCCATTGGGGATTCTAACGATGAGCCAAGGCAAAGCCCCAAACTCAGATGTGACCCACAGCCACGTCATCAGACTTCAACCAGGGACAGATGTCACTCAGCTGGGCTATGCACCACACACCCCTAAGAACCCTTACTGGAATAGGAGGCAAACCCTATCACCTTTGTTGGCAAAATGCAAATGCTGAGTAAAGGATTCCATCTTGTAAACACTGTCTGTGAGACATTCCCAGGGATGTCCCTGATCCACAGCTGAGAGAGGCAGTGATGCTGTCAGCTGGCTGCAGGTCTTACACACTCAGTCAAGCTACAAGGTGTAAATGATTTAACCCTTATCCAACCTCAAATCATAATCAAATGTATCTCAAGCACTTCACAGGTCTGTAAGTCCAAGCTAAAAACACACACATATAAGCAGACCCCTAAGTCAGCAACACTACACAAGTGCACAAGGACAGTGTACTGGAGTGTGAGACTGATCTTTCAAAAACTGAAATAGTTGATTCACATAGTATTTTCTAAAATGCAGAGAAGCACTGGAAATTACTAAATGCAATGACATCTCATATCACTGAATTATGTCTCCATTTACACAGCATCAGATTCACCAACTTCTTTTCATTTTAAAAAATGTTCATTTTTGTCTTCCTTCTGTCTGCCTCTCAGTTACAAGCATTTGCTTAGGGACACAGAGAAGTCATGAAAAATATAATGAAGCTGGTTTTTAAGAGAATTATTTGCTGCTGCTTTTCAAAGTTGCATGGTTGCAGTCACATGTAGGACATGTCTGTACCTTTGATTCACAAAAAAAGGTTATTCCTACTATACATAATATATATTTAGCTCACATTAATACTAATATTAATAGTAAGTATATAAGCATAACCACTACAGTACACACTGAACTGTTTAGAGAAAACATTTGTCAGAAAGGACACTGTTTTAAACCACACAGAGCTAAACAGAATTGTTTCTGTTTCATGGAGTATTTATTCCATTCCATGAAACTATTATTTCTCTTGTTCTCAGCTGGGGCTGAGAGTGGTATCTCTGTCACCACGAAAACTCTATCTCCAAAATGCTCTGTAAAAGCCTGAGTTATAATATCAGGGTTTAATCAGCCCTAACCCCACTAGCTTAATGAGGAACAATTGTGTAAGTGGGAAAATGATTTATCTTGGGACTGTGAAGCAGATAATTTTGGTTAAATTTTTCCAGATGGCTTCAAACCCTGAAAACTAGCCAAACCCTTTACCTACCTACTGAAAGAGCTTGGATGCCTTCCCTGGCTGATTCATAGAAAGAACATTTTTGTTGTACATAATCTATATGGCATGACACCCTCGTTCTTGGCCACCAGCACAGGGATATAATTAATCAGTATTAGCTGATATGTGTTTTTCTTTCCATTTATATTAGAAATGCAGATTAAACACAAGCTTCTTACAATCTTTGGATATGACATTCTCCCAGTGAGCTCTGATGGTGGGAATGGGAATCTGCTCTCCCAGCAGCAGCAGAGCTGTCTTTACAAAGCAACACTACAGCCAAGGTCATCCTTGCTCCTCGAGCACTGGGCAGGGAGATTCTGATGTATGATTTGGCCACTACAGGCATCTCCTAAAGGCCTCCTGCCTGGTCTGTTTAGCTTCCTTCAGCAATGCCCCAGCACCACCAGTCTGCTCCTCCACAGCCAGGAGATGCAGAAACACAAACTAGCAGTAAGCAAAAACAGAGGCAAAGAAAAAGCAACAAGTGAGAAAGGAACAGCCATTGGCAAAACATGGCAGGACAGAGCAGAGGAAGGACAAGCTGGGAAAACCTTAGCAAGTATGAAGCATGTTGAGAGGGAAGTTTTTAATTTGAGGGCTTCTTCCCTGGCAGCCTGGTACCAACACTTTGACTCCAAGGACAACTCCTTTATGAGTAAAATGTAAAATCATTAACAGTGCAACTAATTTTCCTAGTGAAGGAATTGGAGCTGAAGGAATTAAATTTTCCTTCAATTTACACAGACTTAGAAAAATCAAAGTCAAGAGGTGGATTTCTGGCACCAATCCTATCACTAGCATGACAACATGAAACTCTGAATGGATTTTGCTGTGAGAAGTGAAGCTTAGCAAACAAGACATAGTTTGAACATCAAGGAGAGAGCTGTGAAAGACAGCTGAGCATGAGGACAGAAGGGACACAGTTCTCTGTGGTGTGTAAGAACAGACTTGGCAAACAACTATCAAAAATGGTGTGATAAGCATTGATCCTTGTGAGAAAAGAATCACAGAAACATAGAAGGTGTTGAGCTGGAAGCTTGAAGTTCACCCAGTTCCACCTCCTGCCATGGGCAGGGACACCTTCCACTGTCCCAGGGTGCTCCAAGCCCTGTCCAACCTGGCCTTAGATATTTCCAGGGATGGGGCAGCCACAGCTTCTCTGGGCAACCTGTGCCAGGGCCTCAGCACCCTCACAGGAAAGAATTCCTTCCTAATCTCCATCTTCTCTGGCATGATGGCCATCATCCCCAGGCATTTTCACTGGTGACCAAAAGTGCTATTTTTCCAGGAGAACATGAACCCAGCATAGAGGGCAGAGCTGTGATGCCCTCACAAAGCTTAGGGGTCATTACCAGCATAAGACAAAACACAATAAATTCCCTTCTGCATGCCCTTCACATTCAGTATCCATTTTACCACTCAAAGACTCCATCTTTCTTAATGTGATCCTTTTTTCCACTTTTTGTAGGACTGAGAGTTAAGCTGCTTCTTTTTTCCAAAATCTCACTTTCCCCCTCCTTTCTTCTATTTGTACACTCTGCATCTTTGATCTATATCAATTCTCAACAAAATCATTCCCCTTCTTTTCAGCCTCAATACGCTTTTTTTAAAGTCTCTGATCTATTATTCAATCCATCTTTGAAGCTTTTTAAATTCTGCTAAATCCTTTAGGAGGCAAAATACTAATGTAACAATATAATATTACTTCCAGGGCTATTTTCTATTCTCTTCTTTTTATTCTCTAACATCTGTTGTTTTGGCTTACACCATATGCATGGGAAAGGAGGGCTGAAATCTCTATAGGGAAACATCTGCATTATGAAGACTTTCACTTCCTAATGGGAGAGAATGCTTATTCTAAAATCTCAGGTAGGTAGGGATGCTTTAGTGAGGAAGCTGGGGAAAACAAAAAGAAAAAAAAGAATTACCACTGGATTTGTGGAAAGCAGAAGTGTACTTTAGCTAACAGCTTTTCAAACACAACTCACACTGATGATATGAGATGCAAGGTCATGTTCTAACTCAAGTCATACAACACTTCATAAAAGCACTTCCATTCACAGAAAACTGTATTTCTTATTTTGCAAGTATTTCTAGTTTCTACCCTGACATGTCCAAATGAAAGCAAACCATAAACATGCCTCCTTCCCTGTGGAAGATATTGAAGCAATTTATGCATTTAAATACTTGAATCCGATCACTTTAACACATTTTACTGTATCTCATCCAGCAAAGATAATGATTTCAGATGAGAAGTAAAGAGCTATTAATTTGGCACAAGTCTTTCAGTTATGATGAAGAGGTTACAAGCAGGAGATAAATACTTCACCACAGCACGAAATCACTTTGCTGTAATAAAAACTTACAGAACTTAAATTTTTCTTGTATTTGCAGTGAACATTACTTCTGCAAATCTAAGCTGATAGGAGCTTTAAGAACTCAAAGCTATCTTCTTTTGCAGCAGCTTATCTGTTCCAGACAAAATGCAGCTTTGAGGATCCAGGTCAGGACAAATTCAGCCACAGAAGGTTAAAACTCAGTCATGAAAATGCTGCACCAAGCCAGAGTACATCCTCAGATCCATCTGCGTAGCTGAAATCAGCAAACATTCCACATTTGCACCTGTGTAGCTGAAAGCAGAATACAGGTATCTGCTTTCCCTTTAGTCTTTAAAGCCATGGAAACAAATTCAGTGTGTTCCCACTTGCTACATTCACAAAAATCCTCCCATTGCTCTCCACAGGAAATACTTAGAGGATACTCTTAAGCTGACATGCAAAATACTACTGGGGTGACCCCCTACTAGCCTGTTACTCAGAACTCTGTGCAAAGCCCCAGGTATCAAGGTGGGGACAAGCAGCCCCATCTGACTGTTGCTGACTCACCCCATTCACACCCATCTAAACAGAATTTAGAGCACCTTCACAGAGCAGTTTTTAGCAGTGGCACAGGCTGCTTGTCCTGATCTGCTGACTGGGAATCCTGAAGAATACAGAACGCACGTAGGGACAACAGTACAAGCGATAGGCCACAAAGGGTTACAAGTTCTTATGCAGAACTGAATAAATTCACTTGAAAGACCAGAAATACAAGGTGGCCAGTGGCTTATAACAGGAGAAAAACAAAATACTCAAACTTTCCAAAGAGCCAAAGCTTATTAATCTTTTTCTGTTCAGCTTCTAACGTTTTATAACCACATATCTCTCCTATAAATACTCAGTCTAAGACCAATATGTCTTGTTCCGTGTAAACTCACCAATCAATGCTGCCTCGTTTTCTATTAATCCACCCTTTAAAATACGTTCTTTTATCAGGTTTTAATGTCTAACATGATTTAATCAAGAACACATGCCTCATAAATATCATCTGTCATGTTCCATTAGTTTCATGTGGAAAAGTACAAGTCAATAAACAAAGGTTGTGCCATAAATCTGCCTTGAACACATTATACCTCAAATAAGAAAATAAAAACATGTGTGTCCTTTGACCTGGATATTCTTAAAATGGAACTTCAGGTATTGTCTTATGCCTTTAAAAATGTCTAAAGCATTCACAATTAATTGCGTACCTAAGCAATTTCAATTTACATAATGTTGATCTGGAGATGGTGATTAAATAAGCACTATGCCTTTAAGGCACCTGTTAAATAACATCACTGCCTCTGGGTTAAAACTGATATCCCGCTCTGCACAATGAAAACCAGGCCCCTCCACCATGCAACTGTGCAATAAAACCCCCTCGTAACTCAGAGCAGCCATTGGCTTCAGTTATTAATAGAGAGAGGGGAAGAAAGGAAAAGAAAAGGGGGGAGAGCTAAGAAAAAAACAGCACCTTCTCCTGTGCACAGCATGGAAATGTGGCTGCTGTAAGCACCAGCAAGTCTAAAGGATTCCCAAGAGCTTTCTCCATCCCTCCACTCCAGTGTTGGTGGGCACCAGTTTGCCACCAGTTCTCCAACTGTCCAAGCACACAAGTAACATGAGGTACAAAGTTTTGGTACCTAGAGCAATGATCAAATTTGATGCCTGGGTCATCTCAGAATTTTTATTTAAGGAAATTCCCAGCCTTTTCAGGCAGTCAGTGCTTTCAATCTCTCCTGCTCTTTCAGGCACGCAGCAGTTTGTAGCTTTTGGTGTTTTCCACTATTGATCTCAGTTTGTTACAGGCTTTGTGGGTGACACGGGACAGATGCTCCCTGCAGTGAGCACCATCTGCCTGCAATAGCCACAAACTGGATTTGACCCTCCACATGCTCCTTCCCAGTATCTTGCTCCTAGCACCCCATGAGCTTTGCACTGGACACCCTCCCTGCTCGGCCTTCTGCTCCACAGCAGCACAAACAAGGGCCAGAGCCTTCACTGGGGTCCCTTATCCATGCCCCAGCACCTCTCTGTGCAGTTCCCATTGTGTCCTAGGTGACCCACTCAAATTTAGCTCTGCCAGAAGCAATCATCTTTTCCTGAGGTCCCACTGAGTTCCTCTGTAGGATCTGGAATATGGTGGACAGTTGTGATTCCTGTCTAAAACCAGGGAAATTGGACTGACAGCAGCTCTAGAGGCCTTGGGATAGGAAATCAAATGTTTTCCTCTCATGCACTGTGAAATCTGAGAAACAAGTTCGTAACTCAAGAGCTCAATTTTGAAGCTTTACAAAGAAAATAAAATAAAGAATATCTAGGTCTTTTCCTTAATGATGACTTTACACACCCTTACATCCTGCAGGTCCCATTTACCTCCTTGTGCAGATGGGCCTGCACTCGTGTCCAAAGCAGCTGCGAATCTGTGGATGCAAGGAAGACACTGACAATGGGGCTCCAGGAACCTCCTGGCTCTCACATCACTCAGTTGGCCAAACTACCAGAACCGTGGGCCCCTGCTGAAACAACCAATTGCACAATACCACAAGGGTGAGACAGCACCCAGAGGAGGCACCACCATCACAGCACCCTGGTGCAGCCCTTCCCAAGTCAAGGCTGAGAGAAGCAGCCCAAATGGCTGGGCAGTGACTCAGCCCTCGGCAGGGTTGCACAGGGCACTCCAGGAGTACACCAAGTATTTTAAGTGAGAGAACGCTTCGTGTTCTCAGTGCCAGACACAGAACCAGTGCATGGCAGGCAGCTCCTAAGTGCTTACTCTCAGGCTACATCTAACCTGGCTGAACACCAAGGCCCTTTGCTGGCAAAGGAACAAGTCTCTTCCAAAAACCTACTCTAATTAAGGCTGCTCTCAGGACCCTTATAAACATCAAGTCCCACTTCCCAACCCTCTTGTGTTTCCTTTTCCTTCAGTAACAGGATTTTTAAAAGAAAGATAGTTTTCTGGGTCAGAAGGCTCTGAGTCTATACATTAGAATAGTTTGATAGGAAAGTCATAACACTTGTAATTCCCTGAGATCTTTTATCTTGTGCATCTCAGACAGACTCCAATGGTATCACCTGGGAAGGAGCCAAAAGAGTTCTGCTACTAAACCAGCATGATAAGATCAGTGCTGAGTAGAGGAAATGCCAATAAAAATCTCCCACTTTCCCCTAGATTTTCACTCAAACAAATGAATATGTCACTCTAGCTCCCCAGTCAACAAAGTTGCAGTGTCTGAAGGTTGGACCCATCCTCCCTCAGCAACAATTAATA
Source organism: Cettia cetti (assembly GCA_013401135.1). Lineage (NCBI taxonomy): Eukaryota > Metazoa > Chordata > Aves > Passeriformes > Sylviidae > Cettia > Cettia cetti. Next base: position 263,256 of record VZUI01094777.1, read on the forward strand.
AAAGTGCAGTGTATTCTCTCTGACTCACTCTCCCACCCCACTGCTTGTCTAGTAGGCCTCAACTCCTTGGTGGAACAATAGATTATCACATGGCACAGCTTTCTAGGCAGCTGTCTGCATCATGTGCTGGAACTCACGATGGGAAGAATTCAAAATTAATACTACTGCACCACTCACAGAAGATGCCTTAAAAGGAGACTCACAGAAAGCAAGAACTGTGTAATATTCAATGCCAGAAGACCAAGCACCAGATCCAGAGAACTGTTTAGGCACTGAATTTCCACAGATGTCAATGGGAGTTAGGTGCTTGAATATCTCTCAGCATCATGCCTTTAGTAAAGCAAACTGTAAGGCTTGATTTTCCAGTAGTTCTACAATTCCTACAAATTCTTCTTCACCTCCTTTGAAGGGCAACTCCTTCAAAGGAATGTCTAGGACAGTCATCACACATTTTGTCTTTCCTGAAAGTAACCATCCAGTTCTCAAAGGAAACAGGCTGGACCTGGTAAATGCATGAAAATAAAAAATTAAACACTACCTTTTACAACACTGTTCAAGTGTCACTGTTTGGCTTCCTAGGAGCCATTTAACTCCATGAAACTCTGAAGCAGGATCCTGTCTCTACTTACAGCTTACAGAGTGGCAAGGAAGCACGTGACAAGTATTGCATTGTAGAAGAATACCTGACAGACATTAGCTGCTCCTTAAAACTAATGGATTGTTTTCAGTTAACACAGGCACCATTGAATTTCACTGGTTCTTAAAACATAAAACAAAAACCCCAAGCAAATCCAAAAAAGCTACTACATTAACTAAAAACTGACAGGATTCTGCAACTGAAAATCTATGAAGAAAATGAACTTAGCACCAAAGGGCGATCACTTGCCTCATTCAGAAATATAAATCAAAGATACCACCCAAAGGAAAGGGGAAGGGAAAAAAGGCCCTTTGTGATGACAGTTCAGATTGAAATTAATTTGCCCACTTGCAGAAATTCAGAAAGTGTTTGCTCTTGATTTTTCATCTCCACCACATGGCAGCTGCTTTCTCCCAGGGCACACACTTGCACTGCTGTGGGCTGCAGGAGCAAGACAGCCAGCACTGGGAATAGACACATCCCATGGTGGCACAGCAAGGAACAGGCACAGCCCACTCCAGGGGGTGTGTGGAGCCGTGGATACACAGACAGACACTCTTGTGTCTGGCCTAGGGACTGGCAGAGGGGAAGGTGTCACAAATACAAATCTCAGGCCAGGGAGCCAAAGAACTCAGCTGAATTTTAGTCACATGGGTATCTCTCAGTTTCCCTTGGCTGCTCGACCCAACTGTAGCCCGAAGTTGTAAAACCTGCCCACAGCTGCTCTGCTCACCCCCAACCTGATGTTTCACACTGTGACTTTATGCAGGCTTGTTTGGATCTAACAAGGTCCTTATTTTTCTACAATGCAGGAAATAAGGAAACCAGCCATCAATTATTAGAAGCGCAGCAGATCTGAGCCGAGTGGCTGTAAAACAGATTTTTCTTTAATGAAACTGAGCTGGCATTTGCCAGAAATAACAAGTGCCCAAGACCAAAATGTAAATCAAAACTAAAGGAGAGTTTTCAAAACTTTGAATCATTGGTAGCAACAGACAGGCTCAGAAGGAGGTTGGTATGATTTTGGAATGTCTTAAAAATGTGTGACTAATATGACTTCTAAAGACATTATTTGTGAGTTAGTATTTCAGTCTCCCCACAGAAAGAAAACATCATGACCAGAGAGGGCCAAAATGTTTGCTGTAATAACTGTGTTAGTGTGTCACTATTGCTGGGCTAGAAAGGAGGCTGAGCCTTTGTTTTCATTTCAGAAAACAAAGAAAGGGAAGACATTAATGTTGAAAATCTTCAGTGCCTGGCAAGAGTAGTATCACAACCCTTATCCTTTCCCCACGTGTCCAGGTTTTAAACCCAGCACTTGGTTTTAGCTGGTCTCAGCCCAGGCCTGGGGAGACAGCAGGTTCCATCACACACCTCTGAACAGACTTGTCTAGTCCAGGAGGAGTGGTGCTGTTTGCTGAAGGGACACACATAACAAGAGGAAAGAAAGGGTGGCTTTGGAGAAAACAGTTGCTATGGACTCCCTTGCAGTAACTACTGTCCAAACTGTGTGACTATGGTTGTGGCAATGCTCCTCCTTCCCTGTCTATCCCCTACTCTTTGTCACAAAACCCAGAATAATTTGGGCAGGCATAACCCAGGGCATAATTTGGCCTCACCTGGATGCCAGGCCCACAGCCTGCAATGCAGAGGGCACATGAAGGAACTGCAGCACCAGGTCTGGAAGAAGGAGATGGCCTGGAATCCAGTCTTTTACAGATTGCAAGTGGAAGCCCTTGGCATGGTCCAGCTTGTCCATCTAGTGATTCTGCCACTGAATGCAATTGTCTGTTGTTGAAATTAACTATTTCTTCCATAGGAACATTCAGTCTCTCCAAATACCAGGTTTATCTTTCAGTAAACTGTGCCAGGTTTAATTACCCTTGCAGTCAAAAACCCATCTTCCTTCTTGTTTTATCCTCCCCAGTTTCCAACCATGAGATACCATTCTGTACTCAAAAGAACCCTCAAGTATCACTTATTTTCTCCTCCACTGCATCTCTGGAAAGACTAGATTCCCTGTAATCTTCCATTAGTCCATGGGTACCACACATGGGTCAGCATCTTCCAGTTCTTCTCCAAATCCTTTTATTTTTCAAAGCCATTTAAAGAAGTCTGAGCATTAATCTATCTTCCTGCAGCCAGAGTGATAATTTACAGAATTACATCTTTTCCCTAAGCTTTTTAATAATGTATCATATCACCTCATACCCTACTAGAAGTGTTATTTTCTCACACCAGTTGGATGTGACATGCCAATCCTTTTCAATGTCACTGCTTTCTAGAACATACAGCCTCCCACCTATAAAAACAGTTTATATCCTCCATGCCAAGGTATTGCCTCATATGTATGTCACAAGAAAATACCTGTTGTCCAGCTCCTGATGACTGCTCAAGAAATCCATGGCAAATGCCAGTCATTTTCTGATTTTTATTAAATAAAAAATATTCCCCTAAATTGAAGGAACAAACTTTACTGGTAGTGGCTTTCTATATTCTGTTAGGATTTCAGCAGAAACTATTCAATAACACTGGGAACAAACCTCAAACTTTCAGAGCTGTATACAAAACACTGGCACTGTATAATTTATACCTGGTGTACATCTCAATTTCTATAGATAAGTCAGTTTCTCTTCCTTTCAAATGGGAACAACATTGTTTTCTATACCACTATTTTTCTGCCATCAACATTGAATGTGACAATGCAAATGCATCCCAGAAGTTAACTCTTATCTACCAATACATTTACCTCTGCCAGTCTCACTCTTTGGCTTGTTGTTAAACAAGGACTACTTTGATAAACTCTTCAAAAGAAGAACAGCTTCCTTCAGCTGCTCTGTTAATGCCAATTTCTGCCACCATCCATCCCCAGATATAAACAGTCCACCTGGACCACAAGGATGTAGATACAACCAACAACTGAAGGCAAGTAGTGCTGCAGGCTTTCAGTATTTTTTTTTTAATTTGGAAAACAGGATGCACTGCAAATGAATAATAATTCAATGTGAGCCTAATTCAGTATCAATAAGGCTATTTCCTTCTTCAGAACAATGGCTGGCATTTTCTATCCCCAACAGGCAATCATTTGTTAGCAATGGCATGTCCCCAGAATGCCACAGAACATTTCACAACTCCTTTGCACATAAAATCAATCATTTTCCATGCCCAGTTGTCCCACCACTGGCTCTCCCAACTGGTGCTCTTCGAGTCCTTCACTCAGTCTGGTTTTTATTGTATGCCTTCTCAGTGTTTTCTTGACAAATAAATGAGTGGCCAGAAACACCAATGTTAGACAAGGAGAGATCTGAACTTTGTTCAGCAAGTCAAAGAGGAAAGAAGCTTGGATATTACAGCTTAAGAGACCTAACTCTCTAGTGCCTAAGCAGTTGAGTGTGGGAATAAAAAATGTCACATGAAAGATAGCTGAGCCCAAAGAATTACATTCCACAGTAAGATTTCCATCCAGTCAGTCTTCAAAACCTCCAGTGATTAACAACTCACACCATCTTTGGGCACCATATGTCAGAAAACTAGTATAGTCCTAGAAAGTATCTTTCCTAGTGCCAAGCCCACATAATCCCTGTGGAAGAACAAAGCAATCTAGAAGACACAGAAGGTGCTGAAGATCAGGTTCATTTCACAAAATATTTAGTTACCAACAGAGAAAACCTACAGGCACACTCAGCTCAGAAAGGATGTAACAGATTTCCTTCTGGATCAGCAGAACAAGATCAGTGCCTGGGACAGATGTGTGGGCACCATACACACAAACTGTAACTCTGATCTACAAGTCACTCCATTTAGAATCTCTTTCCCATATATAACATATTTTGAATCAGGGCTGCTCATCAAACTAGCAAATGGCTGCAGTCAGCAGCCTTCACACTGGAACCTGTATCCAATCTCCTGGATTGTTTTCTCTGGTGGTAGTTAGTGTCACAATTCATTTTTATCTAAATGCCAGCTGGCTATGAGGCTATTTTTCATCAGGTTTTCTCTCCAGTCTCTTTTTATCTAGGATCCAAAACTTCCTCCCTGTCTCTCCAGAGTGACTGCTTGCTGCCAAAACACCTACCCCATGCATGAAACTTCTTCATCACCTCTGATGTTTACAGTTCTTAATTTTCAAGTCTTCCAGCAACCTCTCCAGCAGCTAATAAGAAATCTGTTGTTGGCATTAACACAAGCCCTTAGCAAGGCAAGTTCCCCAAGCAGGTTAGTCTCATTTTGAGAAACTTAAGCTAGGTACCCTTGAGGCTGCAAGTCTCTGCAGCACACCAGTGTTTTCATTCTAACTTGTCAAATAAGCTGCACTTGTCGCCAGTGCTATCGTAGATTACAGCTCAAAACAGTGCTGATGATTAATCATCCCAGTGGTCTGCTCTCACCTTCTGGGTTTTGGTCCCTTTATATTAGCTTTCTATGACTAATCTTGCAGAACATATCCGCTTGTAAAAGTAGCTATGGAACTGGCCAATGTAAAAGCAACAGGTATAAAGGTGCATTTTGACAAAGCAGTTTGAGTACTTATGCCAGCAATCTCTGTCTAATGGCTTCTGACAGGATGCAGTGTAAGAGAAAGGAAATCTCGTATGAATTCCAATAAAAAGCCATTCCAATAAAAGCCAGCCAAGTGTCCCTGACAGATTCTGAGTATTTACACACTCAGCAGACCAAAAGCTATTTACACCAGTTGCCATGCTTCCACTCATTTAGCCCACAATTTAAGTAAGTTACAACCCTTTATATATATATTTAAAAATAAACTAACAGCACAGTGGCACAGGAAGGAGGCCAAGAGAGTAGAAAGAAAAGGTCCCTAAGACTCAGGGGCAGGGAAAGAGTAAGTGGCCTCTAGGGGTAAATATCCCCTTAAGTTTCCTGCATATCCATTCAGATCATAGAGATGCTGAAATGCATGGGGATCTTTGTTCTGAAAGTAGAACCATCCACACATTGTCTGTATCTTATCCCCACAAAACCATGACAAGTCAGCAAATCTCAAACAGCTCAAGAAGTCAAAGAAAAGGAATAAAAGCCAACTTGTGGTAAGATGGCAAAAGGAAAAAAAAGAAGCAGTGTGTTAAGATTAAAAATGTGAGATGTCCTTTTCTTTTGCCAAGTGATCTGAGTCCATACTTGGAGGACAAATTTTTATTCATAAACCCTCCAGAGCTCCAGTCTGCCCCCTTTTTATCCACTCTTGCATTTAAAATGGCATCACTTCAGATTTGCACCAGTGTTAGGGACAATGGGATCAGGCCAGTTCAGTTTCAGTTGAACATAAACCAGCCCTGATAACTTCAAGGAAACTGAACACTACAACAATCAGATATCCAGAAAGAAGGAATTTAGTGTTGCTTTTTGTTGTTCAAGTCCTGGAGACAGTCTCAGCTGCACGCAAAATCTGTTCTGCCAGAGAGATGAGGCTCCTGGGAACCCTGCAGTGGCCACTGCACCTCAAAAGCCCAGGGACACAGAGTCCACGGGGTGAATACTGCCTCAAGAACAACGGCCCTGAGAGACTCTGCCATCTGCTGGAGGCAAGAGCAACACAGAAAAGTGGGGGTGAGGGGCAGGAATTTTCCTCCCAGCAGGTACTTTATACTTGGCTATGTCCCACACAGCTCCCTTGACGTAGCCTCCTTTCCTTTGCATCAGCACATCAAGCACTGAAATAAATGAGAGATTTTCTTCCTCTGCAACAATTCTGCAAGGGGCAGCACAGATGCACAACTACAATGTTCTGTTAAAAACCTTACTCTCCCAAAGATAACAAAGATGGGTTTTGCACTTTTCACCACTCCCACTCAAGGAGACTCATGAACAAGGGCAAACACCACGAGCTTCATGCAGCCAGAAGAGAAAGCCAGTCCATGCACATGCTGTGCAGAGGGGCTGCAGGCACACTCGAGCTGACAGAGCCACAAGCTGCAATGCCATGTCCTGCACCACCACCAGATCAGACCCCAAACAGAACACATCATCCCAGTGCTGCACCTGAACTAACAAACTCTCTCTCAGCACAGAAAATTAAGCTGGCCCTGAGAGTTTGCCCGAACAACTGCCCTGTTTCTGGTTCCAAAACTGTACTGTCCTTCTCTACACCATACTCTGCTATGCTCTTGCTGTACAAGTATCATGACCAGTACACAGCTTTGCCCCAAAATGATAAAAGTAGCACGGTCTAGAACAGAGTTCAAGCACCCTTGTTCTGTTCATCCAAAATATTTATATCCTCAGCCATGTTGGCTGCTGGCACAATCCTTCACCACTTTTGCCTGTTTCACATACAATGGCTGGTCGGTCACACCAGCTTTACACCCAAGTGTGGTCTAGAACACAAGAGAAATTGAAGGTGAACGTGCTGTGCTAACTGACATTGGCACCTGAGCTACAAGTGCTTGCAGACTATTTTTTTTCCAGGAGAGAACTTAACCCTTGGATCTTCTCTTCTATGTCTCAAAGAGGCATTGAAGGAATTTTCAAAAATATTCAATACTGGCCTCCTTCTGAAGTCAACTCCCTGCAATTTCAGGAGCAGCAGAGCAAAGCAAGAGTTATGAAACCTTATGTTAAACCCTTTCTGGGGTTTTCCCAGAAAATACTGGGCAATAAAACAGAAATTTCCTCTTTTATCTGTTCTCACTTTAACTCTCTCTTCTCTGTCCAGCACAGATGGGGGTTGGGAGGTAGGCAGGACTTACATAAGGACCAGTAAGTGCTGACTTAGAGTGAAGTGAGTCCCTCTGAATACAAACTGCTGCTTTCCTTGAGCACTATTCCTGTCCTATTTAGTCTTTTCTCTCACTACAGAGATGTTCCATCAAAGAGCACAACTAGCAGTCATCGTGACTGATCACTCCCTCTCAGTGAAGGATTCAGGTTAAATCAAAGCCAGCTGCTTTAGAGAGGGGCAGGCAGCTAAGAAGAAGTTAAACAAAATGATATTAAAAAATGCAATCTAGAACCTACATAGATAGGAAATCTACTCTTGTGGTTCAAATAAATAACTCGAAGGTATTTAAGCCTCATGCACAGAAAACAATTTTGTAACTTTTTAAATCATCCTCTTGCATTGTTGTTCTGCCCTAATAACTCTGAAATGTGCTACTCATCTCTCCCAGTTAAATATCCTGTTTCACAAGCCCACTCCTAGATATCTGAAACTGCACAGCATTTCTATCTAGCTTTAGGCATCTAGCATTCCAAAGAATTAATATTTAAACTTATTATAAAGGAATGGGGATTGCGTTAAGCATGTAGTATTTAGCAAAACATTCATACCAATAAACTGCTTTGTTGCTTGTCTGAAGCACATTTATCATCCTTTAAACTCAAAAGAAAGATTATGCTCCAAAACTGACACATGTATCTATTTTCCTTTTAATACAACCAAGACTTAGATAGGATTAGAGAGTGGAAGCTATCAAATTTCAATTTTAACAATACACTTAAAATTATATTATCTTCCTTTGCCTAGGGGATTGTTGACTTCAGTATTTAAGTGATTTAACCATTGCAAATTGTGAAAAAGCAGTGAATCACAGCACTTATTTTAAATAATCCTAGACCCTCTACCCCTTCATGTTAACATTTTTATACATGTTACTGCTCTTATATCTCTTGATTATAGATAAACAAGTAAAGAAACTTTAACCTGTTGCAAGACATCACTAATTGGTATTTTTCCTCTTATATTAGCCCTTGATTTACACCTCACATACGTTCTCCCAAGCCAGCACATGTAATTTATTTACAGCACTGGAAGGCAGGCAAAATACATCATCTACTGTTATACAACCTTCTACAAGGTATTAAAATACCAGGCCCCTGGAGACACACTTCATATAGTTCAGCAAGTTCCAAAATAAACCAAACCACCAGCCCCCTAAGCACTTAAAACAACAATGGACATCTGTATTAAAAAGTTAGTTTTTTACTGTATTTGATGATGTCGCCTTAGTGTCATTTCTCCCTCTGGCTAATATGCAAACAACATGTAAGAATGAATTTGCTTTCTCCTCATTGTAAAACAACTAACAACTCTATACCCCTTACAAAGCCCTCTTATCACAAACGTAAATGCCAGGATTAAGTGTAGTTTATGATGTTTTGCATTCATTTAAACCTTAGAATAAATTTGGTGCCATAAATTCAATTGCAGTGCTCCTTACCAATCCATTTGGTAAGATAATCACATATACATTCAAACATAATGATGGAGAAGACAAACATAATTATTAGAGTTAAAGCAAAACAGTTGCTTTAAATAAAAAGATCTTAAGCCCTTTGAGTTGACTGAGATCGACCTCATAATGCTCAAAACCTTAAAATAACCTAAAATACAGAATTTGGATCAATTTCCTCTTGCAGCTCTGGCAACGTCTCATCTGTTTTACAAGCAGTCCTCTGTCTATAAATAATCATTAACAATCATTTCATATAGTTAAGCTAATGACTGTAATAAAAAAAAAAAAAAAAAAAAAAAAAAAAAAAAAGTCCTTGTTCCAGGTAACCAGTGAAGCACAGATTCTCAGAACAGAAAGTTCAGGTTCCAGCCGAAATTTCACATGCAGGGTGCCAGAAATGTAATAGGAAGGGAAGGAAAAAGGGGAACTCTCTGCCTCAATTCTTCAAAGGCTGTGCAGCAAGGCAGCGCCGCGCTGGTCTGCACCGATGGTTATCTGCACGCAGGGACCGGCCCTTGCTTTTCTTTACACGCCCCATTTCCAGGCAGTAACACGGCCGGAGTGGTTCTAACTGGTCGTTCCATGTCACTGTAACGCTGCCTGCTCCCGCAGAAGATAACAGCTGTGCCATATTCCCAAACACATACTTTTGCTATTGTTTGCACATTTGTGGGGTGAGATTACGCTGTACCACAGGCAGTGAGCGCTGCCCTTGCTTTGGAAGCCTGTATTCCGAGTTACACCAGTGTGCTGGGAAACAACGTTGGGTGGCTGAGGGAAAAAAAAAAAAAAGAGCAAACAAACCCCAGTCTATTAAAAGCTGTTTCAGGCACTGTGAAATGATTACTAGATTGCACGCCTGGTTCAAGCTTGTTGACATACAATGATAGAAATCTGGAGTGCAAAATGGAGTGGTTTACATCTATTTTCCCTCTCCAATTACCCTGCCATCAACATCTTCAACAGTTCTAAAATCACCAAACAGCAGAATTTCCAGAATAATGGTAATTATGGTACTGAGCATGGGAATTATATTCACAGTACTACAGATTTCTCTCATAGTCCATACGTTATTCCACTTCCTAGCTTACAGATGGATTTGATAGAAACTTGTTATTCGTTCTACAAGCTTTTCCCTGTACACAGAAAAAAAGAACTTCTGCAATATTAGGATTGAAATACTGACCCAGCTAAAGTTAGTGGCATGACCCCTACTGATATTAATAATTTAGGGTAAAATTTTGTCCTTCTTATGCAAGAAAAAACCAAACCACTTTACTGCAATGAAGCAGTACAATTTCCTAGAAAACATTTAAATTTAGCAGTTTCACAAAAAGGAATCTTGAAGCCCCTCCAGAATACAATCTCAAATATACTAAAGATCCTCAAGCATACACTTAACAGTTTATGTGTATACAGGGTTGAACTCTTAAGATACAAATAATGAATTCAGTTATATCTAGATGACAATTTAGAATGCTCTATGTCCAAAAATTTGTAGTTGATGAGACTGCTCACAGGAATAGTAATGTACATACTTAACCCCTTGCAAGATGTAGACTTTTTTTCTTACTACAAGAGAAGAAAAGATATTTTCTTCTCACTCCACTTAGCCCAGTATATAATAACCTCCATTACTGTAACACTTTAAAGACAGAACAAGTGATTTCTTATTTTTAGCTTCCATTCCTTCAAACAAAACTCAAAAAGTTTTCTTCCAATTTTTAACTTATTTTCTTGTTGAGAGTAATGTGACATTATCTGTTATTCCATGTAATTCTACACAATATTAAAATAGATACAATATTATTCTCTTCAGCTTTTCCAGTAGCTGTAAGTTTTTTTTCATGAAGCAGAAAAGAGTGGTTTTGCTTTTACTTTGTAAGAACTGAATGCCTTTATATGACTGGTTGATCATTAGATGTCCTGGTTTGTATTTGCTAAATATTCTCCACTAACAATTCCTAAATTACAATGGATTTAATGATTAGATACAATTAAACCTCTTTTAAATTAAATTCATTAAAGTCCCATCTTCAAGTCAGTGACTGATTTTGCAACACAAATCATTAGAAGAATTTTGTTCAGCAGCAAGTAACTGAAAGTTATTTGCCTATTCAAGACAAGTAAGCATTATAGGCAGTTTAAGGGAGGACAGTCACAATTTATTCCAAGCAAATTTATGAACACATTCTCCAATTAGCAGTTTCTTCTCCTTTCTCCCCTTACAAAACAAAATTAGGCAAAAAAAAAAGACCATTAAATAGAAATATAGTTCTGTAACTGCACATTCTGTTCAGACCAACCTTTCAATTCCTTTTTGTATCAGAGTTCAAATGCAGCAAGGGAACTAGAGTGAAAATAAGAAATAATTATTACCATAGCTCTACATAAAACTGAGAGTTTATAGATCACCATCCCAGAGAACCTGTCTCTGTCTTCCTGTTAGCTCTATCATATTTATCAGCTCTAGGCAGTCTCACTTGCTCCAGTGGGATAATTAAGGTGAATACAGGTAAGGTGTAAGAAAGAAAATGGCAAGATCAGGCCCAAGATGAGTCAATTCACCTAATAAGTCATACAACCAAAGTACATGCTGTTGCTTAAGATCCCAACAGTATAAGCTGTTACTTTCACAAGGACAGTCCTGATAACCAAGGAAATAGTCACAGGGAGATTGAGTGGCAAGATTTACCTCTCCTTCTCAACAGTAGAAGGAAATTAATACATTTCAATACGTTGGTTGTATGTTTGCTGAAAGCAGCTACAGTTGACAACAAACAGAAAGAAAAAAATCCAAGCTGTTTTCTCCTTGTCTGAATAAAACATAATCTCAACAAGGAAACATCCAACTACTGCAACTTGACCAGTTTATTGTTTTGCCCACTGTAAGTTAATATCTGAAGTGGTTGCTGCAAAGGTCCAGGCCATTTGGATGATTTCCCAGTGGCACAGCTAACAGGATAAATCTCGTCATTTCTACTGAGTCATGAATTAGGTACACTGAACAAAACTGGAAAAGAATGAAAAGGAGAAGTGTTTCCTGGTAACAGCCATAATCAATGTCATTTAGAAACTGAGATATTTGGCATCTTTATACATTACTCTTTTGTTACCACTAAAGCCTTCCCAAAAAGCTTCTTCCCTGTAGACAATAAGTATTTTGCTCTGTGTTACTTTCAAAACTGTAATACTGTAGCATGGAATTCAACAACACGGAACCAAACCCACAGAATCCCAGGAAAACACTGTAAAATGGACTTCATACCTCATGGTACAATTTTCTACGCCAAATGCCTCTAAAAAAAAGCAGTGTCTGTATGCAAATACTCTGCCTTGTGACACACAGGGAAATCAGTGACCAAGAAAAGTGTGGTGCCTATCACACAGCCAGACACATCAGAAGGGAAAATTAGGCATTTGTTTTAAACAGCTCCCAAACAGAACAAAACACGGAGCACAATTCCAAAATACTGGTATTTTCAGTAAACAACCAACAGCTCCATCCTGAAAAGTTCAGACCCAAATGATCCAATTCCCAGAAATAATCCTCACCACAACCCCTCAAGTTTTTGTTTGGCTGTTCAGAAAGTCCAAAAGACTTGCTCAGGCACGGAAGCATTTTGCAGGATCATAACTTAAACACTGTGAAGCAGCAGAGTAACACCACAGAGACATTACAACAGCAGGATACTTCTTCCCCATTGTGATTACTTCAAAGCTGCCCTTTTTATTAGTAGAGCAGTGTATCATTTTGATTCATTCTTTTTTGGAGAAAAAAAATTTAAAAGTAAGACTTGTTTATGAAAAAAAAAAAACCTTACAGGCAACTATAAAAATTGGTTTTGCTCTTGTTAGAGAGCGTCTTTTACACTCCCTACTTGCAGCTTTCAACTGTGGATAAACCAAAACCAGGAGGCACGTTCTGTAATCTAAGCCAGATTGCAGAGGGAATTACTGGGTACATGGCACTCTGGGGCTGGAGAACAGGAGACACACGGCACGATGGTCTGAAATCAAACTGTCATCAGTTTCCTTCCCAAAACCTTTCATTGGGTAAATTTGAGTATTTCCCTCACTTCCACTTCTTAGCTTTATCTTGGTATATCACATCCACATGCAGCTATCCCTGTCCTTTATCTTCCTGAGAGAATCAGGGTTGGTGGGAGATGGTTTGCACTGCTCCTTGAAAGAGCAGCAGCTCTCCTGTCTGCAGCACAGCCCGCTTTAGATATACTCTGATTTGTGAGCTGGAGCACAGTGAGCACTCCAAAATGCCCCAGTGGACATTAAAGCACTTGCTGACACTGTCCAGGTCAGGAGGAGCAGCACATCACACACATTTGAAATCAGACTCAGAATTTTATTCGAATTTTACTTTCCCTAACTCCTCCTGAAAAAGTCTTCATTGGGGGGGGGGCAAAAAGGGAAAACCAAACCAAACCAAACCAAACAAAAAAAAACCAACAAACAACAGGCAGCCACCCAAAAAACTCAGTGTTGCCATCTTTGGAAAAATCCAACTTTATCCATCAAATCTTCCTGCCCATGGGCACCCCCTCCTTACTCCCATGATTCAAGTCACTCATACACTGAAGCAACCACAAGATAACCCCCTAGACAGAAAACATCCTAAACAAAAACAGCAACAACATTTAAAACACTCTTTTTTCTCCCAGTGGTGAAAATGGGAAATTCATCAGCCAAGAAAGATGAATTAGGAACCTTCTCCCATGCTCACCTACATCTACTGCAGAAGTCCCAAGTGAATGCAAAATTAAATTCTGACTCTTTCCCTCCCTACACCCCTGCCTGCCACAACAGCAAGAGGGACACACGTGAAAAGAGGGCTAAACAGCTCAAAAGAAAAAAGATTTAAAAGGTGTTTCAACAGTCTGCCTGGACAGGGCAATGTATGGTCAGGATTTTAAGCTGGTATGAACCTGTCAAGTGGCACCAACCTCACCCGTGGGCAGCACTTGCAGCAGCACAGCAGTGCAAGAACTTGTAGCTCTCCCTTCATACTATGCAAATCCTCCTTCTTCCCCCTCCAAACAGGAATCTGTGTAACAGACCTTCATTTCATTCCTGCCAAACATTAACAACCTTTTTTTTTTTTTCAATCAGGAGAGAATTGCAGCATTAACAAACAGAAAAATAAAAAAGGTAATTTATAACCTGCTGCTCCACTCTGTCTGTACTCAGTGGTGATGAACAAACACATCCCAGAGTCTGCAGGACAGAGCTAGCACAGATTGAGGTGTTCATTAACATAACTTCATGGTAATGAAAGGTGCCATCACCCTAGGTAACAAGCTCACAAAAGAAAATGTCACTAGTCCAAGGGCATGTAGCCTACTTTTAATTTTCAGAAGAATGGACCGAACTGGGAAAGATCCCTGTGAGAACAGTCTTACACCAACAAGATAACTGCACGCACATATCTAAAACAGAGAATGGGAATGGACTGGTAAGAAGAGAAAAAAGAGAAATACCTTTTTACATTACAGAAAACATTGCCTTATGTTAATAACCTTAGGTGTACATACGGCTCTGCAAGCGACTTTGTAGCATAAAGAAATGCTCCAATTCCCTCTGAGCCCATCCAGTGATACCTTAGAGGGATTATTTTAAACCTGAATTCTGATTGACAAATTTCAGCTGAGTTAACAAGTTCTAGCTGAAAAGTGTAATTAACAGATTTTTTGCAGGCAACTCCTAACCCTCTTTCAGTGCCACTTCTTTAACAATGGACAGCTGAAAATCAAGGAGTTGTTAAATCACAGAATTTCACCTTTTGGGCACCAGGAGCTGCCAAGTCTGAGGATTCACTGCCTGAATCCAGCGTTCGTAACATCTCCTTGAAATACAAACTATAAAATCCAAGCAACCGTGGTGAAACTGCTGAGTAAGAACCAGGCATTTTTGTCAGCCAGGCACGCTCACAAACAAACACCCCACACGCACTCTGTGGCGCAGGACAGACCAGCCCAGCCTTCAGCACCAACCCAAAACAACCTTTGAGACTCGACTGCCTGAGCAGCATCCACTCAGGACAACTAAAGAAGATGCTGGTCTCAAGATTTTCTAAATACTATTGAAAGACACTCAGCTTCACACTGGCAAAGCACAGTCTGGTTTATCCTGTCTCTCCAAGATGCTCAGAAAAAAAAAAAGTTTTAAAGCTTGAAGTTAAATAAACAAGTTAGAAAACATACTGAAAACCAAAAAAAAAAAAGCGGGGGGGGGAAGGCATGTTACGTTTTTATTTACTTGGTGAATAGGTTTTTGGTGTTGGTAGTGTTCAGTTCGTGCATTTTCAAACTCACCCTTCACGTTTTGAGGTTTCTGCTGCTGGAAATAATCTTTCGAGCCTCTAGCGCATCGCAGCTCCTGCGCCCTGGGCAGAATCGGAATCCTCTCGAATATGCTGGGTCGTTTGGGGATGAAATCTAGCAGAGGTGCTGACATTTCAAGGGGGCTCTGCTGAGGCTCCGTGTGGTCACTACCGTTGCTGACAGATACTTTAAAGGACATCTGAGGATTCAAGTGAGCTTTACCAGCGCCGGGACGAGCCACCCGCGGCAGATCCTTCTGAGGCGCTCCCTGGCATTTGTCGGTCACCTCGACGCGGGCGCTGCCTTTCTGACCCGCGGCGAGCTCACAGTGCATGTCCGCTTGCGGCTGCTGCCAGGGCCCTCGCCGTTCTCCTGCACCGAGCGGCACACGGGCTGTCAGCGCGGGCGGCCGCCCCGGACCCGCCGCCTCAGCCCCGTGCCCTCCGTCCCGCCGCCTCCCGCCTCAGCCCCGCGCCGCCAACGGCCGAAAACCGCCGCGCGTGAGGCGGCGCAGCCCGCTGCCCTCAGCCCGCTGCCCTCAGCCCGCTGCCCTCAGCCCGCTGCCCTCACGCCGCCGCTCCCGCCCGCTGTCTCACACACACCGGCCGGACGGGGAAAGACCCGGGGCGCTCGGACCCCGGCGGCGGCTCGTCCGTGAGGGACGGGGCGGCCGGTGCTGCGCGTCGGCTTCGCTCCCTCTCTAGGCAACACTGCCGGGCTGCTCGCAGCCGCTCCCGGGAAGGCGAGCGCGGCAGGGAGGGGCGGGGAGAGGGCCCGGCACACGGGCGGGTTGTTTGGACGCCGGTGCCTTTCAGCTGAGGCATCCGAACAGCGGCCGCCCCGGCAACCACGGACGCGATGGCAAAGCGGATTCGCCACCGCCGGGCTCGCCGCGGCCCCCGAGTCACCGGTCCCCGAGGGAGGGAGCGGGGAGAGCCCGGCCGGGCACGGTGACAGCCGCGCCCCCGCGCTCCTACCTGGGAGGGACCGCCCGGGGGGGACGCGCTGCCCGCCGGCTCCCGCCGCCGCGCCGGGCGCACGGGCTCAGCCCCACTCCCCCGCCGCAGGGCCGGCTGCCAGAGCGTAGGCGGCCCGGGCCATTACCCTGCGCGGCGGCGGGGCCAGTCGGGGCGGGCAGGGGGAGGGCTGTGCCGCCGGGGCCGCCCCTCGGGGTTTGGCAGCGGGGTACGCCCGCGGGCCTGGTCCGGCTGCGCATCACGGAGCGCGGCAGCGGGATCGTGGGTGTCCCGTGCTTGCGGGGGCCAGTGGGCCAAGGTCAGCCTGGGAATAGGTGCGCCCCGGGTCCGCACCTTCCCTGTGCCCGCCTGGTGCGGAGAGTCCCTGCAGTTGCCCATTTGTCTCCCAGGAGGTCCATGATTTTCCCTCCCGCGGTCCCGCTGCCATGGGCCTGGATCCTTTCCCTTTGCCTGCGGTCGTCGAGGATCCCTTGTGCCTGTCCCCACGCAATCTGCTCAGGCGTGCGGCTGCCCCGGCACTACACATCCACAAGCCAACCCACCACGGAACAGCTGGCAGTGCCCTATAAACAACTTGTGCGCAAAAGCCACAGCCACGGCAGCGTGTCACAGAGGAGCAGCAGGAGAGAACAAAGCCTTGCCAAGGCCAGGGGCTGGGAAGTAGGAAACGTGTTGGAGGTGGGTACAACCTGGCCAAGACATCTCTCTGGTGA
Source organism: Cettia cetti (assembly GCA_013401135.1). NCBI lineage: Eukaryota > Metazoa > Chordata > Aves > Passeriformes > Sylviidae > Cettia > Cettia cetti. Next base: position 280,113 of record VZUI01094777.1, read on the forward strand.
TGCAGTTCCAGCTGCATGCAGTGCTTCAGTCTAGCGACATGCATCATTCCCTGCCTGCCCTACAGGTGCAGGAGCTGGCCCGTGCCTGCAGAGACAATTAAGCTAGCTCAGAGCAAGCACCACAGCACAGTGACATTTGCACTGGCTCCTCCCGGGCCAGCTTGGGTCTGGAAGCAATCTAGTTGGGTTTATTAGCTTGGGCCTGATTCCAAGCAAATGCAGGCTGAGCCACGATGTGCAGCTTTGCACCAGAGAGCTGTACCAGCCCACACTTCTCTGGCTGAGGGGTGTCTGCACCCTCCTGTCCAACATGCTGCTGTCAGCACAGGTGCAGCACAGCAGGTCTGTAACACACCAGGACAGCTCCAAGATAGGAGAGACTCGGAGTCAGGCCTGATTTACATGGGTGTAAATCAGACAGACATCTGGCTGGAAATCCTGCTTGTTCACAGCAAACCTAAAGGAGAGGCTTGGGAGATTTAGCACAAGGAGGAGGAACAGCTACTGAACTGGCGTCTTGCTACCACCCCTCCTGAGGAGCATCCTGCAGCAAGACAAGAGATCTTCATCTTCTTGTAGCACAGATGCTGCACAGACTGCCTCACTCACAGTTTTATAACCCTTAATAACATCTGCCACGCTGCAGTGTACAGAGTACACTGGAATGGACAGGACAGCAGGGCATGACTTTTTCTTGGCAAATGCTATGAATGTTGTGGATTTAGTGGGAGGGAAGCAAGTCTCAATAAAAGATACAAGATCTTGAGATAGAACAAGTAGTTCTGGGAGAAGCAGTACTAATGACTCTCATTTGCAATGCCTCTCCTCGTTCCTGCTTAGCGTGGATGACCTGAGGTCTACCAAGCAAGGAACCTGCCAGCCTTTCCCCTCAATAATGCCAGTAATAGGGTCTTTTGCTTCTCTAAGAACACGTCTTAAATTGTCTGAAGTTAACAGCTGTCTGTAAAATGTGGTTGAAAGCTGGTAAATGTCCTCTGAATATCTCAGTGGGAACAAGAAGGTACAAAAAGGGAGAGAATCCCCATCTTATCTTTATGGGAAACAAAACTGAATATCAGCTAGCTGGCACAAATACTGAATTGGAATGGTAATATCCTATGGATTTATGAAAACAAAGTAAAAATTTTCAGTGTACATTACCACACCACCTCTTAGTGCTCTGCTAACCTCTGTCCCCATCCCCCAGTCCCATCCATCCATGGGGCCCTCAGGACCAAGCCGTTCTTTTTCTTTTATTTGGAAATGCTAAAGGCACCTGGCAGTACTACCACAAGCAGTAATTATTTAAGACAGAAATACACTGTGGCAGTGGCCTAAACCTCAGCTGACATGAAGAGGTAGTAAAATTTACTGAGGGAAATATTATTCCAGAACGCAGTGTAACCAGAGAAATCCCACTGCTTCCAGTGCAGGAAATAAATAGCATTTAGGTAGATCCTGAACGTGGGTTCATCTTGTGCAAACTATTACAGCTATATTGATACATGCTGCCCAAATATCTAGAGGGAGTTTCCTAGAAAACAGGGAGTTTTTGGATATATTGGGTACCTTGCTGGAGGGATTTTTTTTTGTGGTAAGGGATTTTCCCACAGCAAGCAGGGAGAGAAGCTCGTTAACCCTCATTACTGCATTCTGTACCTGAGGTGGTGTGTGGCCTGCTCTGAACTGCTGCTTCTTTATCACCAATATCCAGAACTTTCTGCAAAATACCAGCAGGTGCCGCCACTGGCTCAGATATCGCCCAGGGCTGGGCTGTTCATGGGCAGGAGCGGGCACCGAGCCTCCTCCGTGCTGTGCACCCTCTACAAGCCAGGAGGGGTTTAGGCTGAAGCACATCACAGCTCCAAGCTCCAGCAGCACAGAGGGTAAAGGCCCTTCACACCCAGGTTAATTTCTCCCTGGCAGATCATGTCACAGAAATGCAGATCTCATAGCTCAAGCTGCACGTCCCCATATTGCTCCCACAGGAAATGAGGCTCCATGGGCTCAAACCTGCACTCACAGCGCTGTTTCCTCAGGTTTGAGTAAAGCATTTAGCAGCTGGGGATGCCCAGTCCTGGCCCTGAGCAAGAGAAACAATGCTGGATGGACATTCTCTTCCAGACCTGGATGTGTCTGTTAGAGACCTGACTCCTAGAGCTGTTCCAGAGCAACGACTTGGCCCCTCTGGTGAGTCCACAGACGTGGAAGGAACAAGTGCTGGGAGAAACAAATGCTCCTTGAATAACTGCTAATGCAAGAGTTAAGTAGTCCGTTTTCTCTCCCTACTGAATCAGAAGACACTTCATGTGTTTTGGTTCTGGAACAAAGGCCAAGCAAGTGCAGTCGTGGCTGCTGAGACTATTCCATGTCCTGGGTCACCACGACTTTGCTGCATGCACGAGCTGTACAGCACACACTGATTCACCCAATGTTGTCACTACAGCCATGAGCTAGATGGGTGTCTCCCTCCTTGTGTCCTTGTGAAAACCAGTCATTGGCCTCTCTCCCCCATGACAGCAATAGTCTGCCCTTAGGAAAATGGGGGTAAGATTTCTCTGTATTAGCCTTCTTGTTCAGCATTCCTGGTTGCCAAGGGCTGTGGTCATTGGTCATGGCATGGCCCACAGTTAGGCCACTTTGTTCTTCTCTCTGTTAATGATGTCACCATCAGCAAAGCAAACTTTCAGTTGAGGCAGACAGGCCATCTTCAGTCCCTGAAGCTAGTCCCTGCTTCATTCTGAGTCACATATGAAAGGCAGGGTTTCAATTTGGTATAAAAAACATCCAGAAGAATGAAACTGCTCCCCTGAATATCCTCTCACTAGATCAAGTGGGTAGGGCACAGGTGCTAAGTAATTAGAGACTGTCCATTTGCTCCTAGCTGGTGACCAAAGAAAAAGAGGTAGTAGTCTAAGGCTAGCTTGGGCCAGAGTGAACTTGTATCAGTAAGAACAACTTTTTAAAAGTTTCATACATTTTCCCTACTGACACCAGCCATGATCAGATCATTGCCACGACAGTGTGCTTCTGCAGATGCTCAACAACCTCTTTGCTCTGCACAGTCCCTGTGCTCACAGCTGCACAGGCAGTTTCCTTCCTCGAGAGCTGGATACACAGGACAGTGAGAGATCATCTGTAACAGGAGGAGGGGAAAGGACACTGCATGAAGGAGCCTCCAGCTCACCAAATGCAGCCTGCAAAGCTCTTTACCTTTGTCAGGAAGCGACGGCTGTGCCCGGCCGCCGTCACAAACCGGCTCGGAGACACTCGGAGCAGCAGCAACCTCCCGCTCCCCAGGCAGTTCTGTGGGAGAGCAATGAAGCAGAACGGATACAGGTAAGGTGAGCTGCACAGAGCAAACAGGCAGAGGTGAAGTATTGATCTCTAGTTCACATATTGAAATCATCTATTCCAGCAGGCAACAAAATGAGATCTTAAAAGGACACAATTGAAATTGTGAGAACTGTGTGTAACTGCTACAGTGCAGACAGAGATGGGAGGTGCTACCATAAGCATTCTCTTAATACTGGGCAAAACAAGCTCTCTGGTGGGAGAATAACAAACTTTATTATAAATAACCTGGTTGCAAAGGAGCTGTCAATTCACACACAGTTTATTTACAAAGGCATGCCAAGTACAGACTTGTTTTTGTTTTAATTTACTGCAGCACAGATAGCAAAAGAGAAACAACCAAACAAAAACTGAGCCAAAGGAATTGTCTCTTTGAGTATGCCTGTTTCTTAGAGATTGCCCATATCCCTTTAAGGCAGCACAAAGCCCTTCTTTATAGTGGTTTGAAAATAGCCTCCTAAATTAAGGCAGCAGGGTCAAACTGACCACACATTATCTAATGATGGACTCAACTATTGCCTCATAACTTACAGATTTGTTTATAGTTCTTGTAGTTAGAAAAAAATTCCTTAGATCCCACTGACTTATCTTATAAAAACAAACCTCCTTACAACATCATATTTTGGGAAAATCATATGATAATCTTGAATTCACCTTTGTCTTACAGAAACTGCAAGAAACAACCATCATCTCCAACACTACAGATCCCTCCTGCCTCCCCAGTTAATTGGCAGATCATTCCTGTGAACCTCTAAAGAAGGGTCCAACCAGGCTCCATTCAGGATGTGGTTGTTTACAACTGCAGTTAGTTTCCTCATTCATCTGTATTATTTTTCTGCATCAGTCCATAAACAGATCCATCTCTCACACCATGTATACACAACACAGGTAGTAAAATAAACTTCAGTCGTGAACAAACCAACAAACAAACAAATCCCCACAGAACAGCACAACTTAAGAATGTTCAGCTTGTAAAATCCAGTCCTTGGCACTGGGGCATGCCAGGACTAAATTGCTGGTACAAACTTGACTCATGCCTACTCTAAATGAGTTACAGAACTGGAGTTATAACGGGACACCCAGTTATTTTGCCCGGGGTTCCATATATTCAATGCACTGAAGACAGTGATTGCTGAATGAGCAGCTAGTCACTCTTCTTTCTGTTTTCTCTTCATTGGCATAGTGTCTAGGCCACACAGTGAATGTATTTACTGAACACCAGCCAAGCCCTATGCAGAATACAGAATTATTCATTTACTCCAGGGCATTTCATTGGTGTCCATCACTGCAGCAGCCTATTGATTTGGACACAAACATTTTGTTATCATCACTGGAGGTGAGGAAGGTTGGGGTTAGGCTAAATCCCATTTTACAACAGGGGCCCAGAAGCCAAAATCTTCAGTTTGAGTGCTAAACTTGTGACAAAGATCGACTGCTTCCCTCACCCTTTGCTCCAGGTTATTTAGCATTTCCCATCATTGTCTATGGTAAAACTCATATCCAGTTCCATCAGTTAAATTCAACCCTTGAAGTCCCAAACAGAACATGCAGAATCTGGGAGACTTGCAAAGTGGCCACCTGTGATGGGCTGAAGTGCTGCACAAGATCTCTATGCAAAGCACCAAAATGACAAACCAATTTTTCCCTGGCAGTTTTCAGCTTGCACTAATTACAAGAGTGGACCTTCTCTTCCTTAAACACACTGTGGTTGCTGATAAAGCTGTCCCAGTTTGCCAGTGTGTGCAAAGACAAAAGCCCCTCAGTAGCCAAACTTTATGATGCAGCCACGCTCAACCCAAAACTTTTAGCACTCCTGAGCAGGCCAGCAGTCTGGACCTGCTCTGAGCAGTGAGCTCTGGCAGTGAACAGACAGCCCAGTGCTCACAGAGCTACTGCCCCATCTCCCTGCTCCTCAGAGCTTGCCCTGGAGGTAGGCACAGTCCGTCTCTTGAGCTGAAACTTCAAACACTAGTAAGCCCACAACTGGAACTTGCTTAGCAAGAGCAGAGAATGATGCTTACACATAACCCTCAACAATCTTTGACTCGCAGGCAGTTATATATTTCCATTCCTAATTCCTGCAAAATTCCTCCAGGGCTCTTGTCATACCTTTTCAGACAAGATGCAGTTATATACAACAGCCCACCCCAGCCCCATGCTTTAGGAGTCAGATTTAAAAGTGGAGTTATTCAAGAAGTGAAAGGCAAAGCCTGTAATTTTTTGTGTGTTTTGGGCAGGGCTAGGAGAGGAACTCAAGAGTACACTCAGCACTGGTTCCTTTGATGATTGCATGAGTACAATGTACATGGCTTAGGCCACAGTTTTCTCTGCAATTCTTACTGTAAAAACTGACTCTTTAGGGAGATACAAACAGAAACTAAAAAGGAAATTCCTGTGCCATCACCATTTATTCAATGAATCAGCTTGCATATCCAACAAGGAACTATTCCCACTTGAATTTGTGTTTTGTTCTCATGGCAGGCGCCAGAGACCCCATGTTCATCTGTCTCCTGAGTGACTAGCTCTACTCTAGTCCCTAGGACAGAAAGGTGAGATCTTCTTTAGGTTTTAATTTTTGTTTGTTTTCTGAAATCTGAGCATGGTGCAGGTTTTGCTCTCTCAGACATGAGAGAGCTGTTTGTTTATTCTACACCATTTGTGCAAAGTCAATCTGCCAGATGTAAATCTCTACCATGAGTCTGCAGCAAAAGAAAGCAACATTCTACATCCCCTTACAACACAAGAGCTTGGCAAACAACATTCCAGGCATGTCCTCAGCACCCAAATGCATTTAATCCACACAGCAAATACATTAACACAGTACTGGTGATGGAAAATATCAAAGAGCACAGAGGGAGGAGGGTGTGGGGTGGGTAGAGGGGAGGATTCTCAACTTGCAGTGTAGTGTCTGTGATGATTCCACACAGACCTTCCCTGTTTTATTGCATCTTTGAGGAGAGGTGGTGATGGGAGTGGTGGGAGCGTGGCTGCCATCGGTGTGTGAAGCCCTGCAGCTACAACACACCTGCTTGAACAAGGAAAGCACTGCCAGCTGCCACCATTCATCCCACAGGGAAAGGGGACAGCACTATAGGTGGCAAAGCACCCCCACAGCCAAGGGTGCTCCTGAGGCCCCCTGCTATGGATTCCATACACCCACCCACCCCCAGTGCATCAGGCCCTCCCCAGGCTGAGCACCCATCCTGCAGTGGCCACATGCAGGGGCTGGGGGAGGCCTGGAGCCCGCAGACTGCACCACTTGCCTGTGACTGACCAGGTACCAGAACATTCAGCAGCGAGCCTGGCACTTCCCTGGCTGCCCTGGGAGCCGCAGGAGCGTGGTGGGAAGGGGGAAGATGGCTGCTGCAGGCCTCGGGACACCGAGCACAGCACACACAATGCAGCCTCTGTTCAAAGCACGCAGCCACAGAATCGAAACCACTTCATTTCAAGGGGCATTCAGGCCTGGAGCCACGACTGGCACGGGGACAATTCTCCAAAGTGGCAGAGCTCCTGTTGAGGGAGCGAGTCCTGCCTGGCTCCCGTGGATACAGAAGTGTGCAAGAGCTTCAAGGACCAGGGCCTCTGCATTTGTCCTCCCACAGTCTGAATTTTCAAAGCTGTATCTCAGAAAATTAAGCAAGATAAGGATTTTTTTCAGATTTATAACTGATTGCTCAAGAGCTTAAGCCTTTATTTCATTACTCCACTCTAACAGGAACAAGGATCTGAACCATCATCCACGTACCTCTCCACAGCTGCAGTGGGAATTATTTCAGGTACTCTTACCTGCAGCCTGTGGGAGAGACAGGTTGTTCACAAGGTTACCAGAAGGCTGTTTCACCTGTGCATGCAGCAGACAATCCAGCAACAAGATGCAGCTCAGCTTTGAGATGATTAAACAGATGAAAAATATCAGGCTTGAGGGATCCAGTTTAGTTGTAGCTACACAGAAACCAACTGTAAAAAGGCTTTATTTTTTTCCTCAGTACTCAGAATGAAGAATTGAACTCAGTAGACTCTTCCCTTACCTCACAGAGGCTTCACAGACTGATTCTTTTTATGTTAAAACAAAGTATACAAAAGGACTTGAAACACAGTTTGCTAGGGGAATAGAATTATTCCCAAAGCCAAAACCAGAGTAAGATGTTATCAGTTACTCCATTTCAAAGGGCACCCAACATACACTTTATATTCTTGTACACTGATTCACAAGCATGAGATACTGTTAAAGATGCACTTTTAAGTTAAGGCTTAAAAAAACCCCCAAAGTCTTCAGCTCTTTAAATATTGGAGCTGTTAAATAAACCACAAAGCAATCAGCTTTTGAAAGCTCTTCTGTCATAGGGACAATGCCATGAATCACACACACATTAGCAGATATGTGCAAATCTCTGCTGCAACACAAGGACAGACCTCAACCACTTTGCCATCAAAAAGTCATCTGTATTTTAAGCCTGTTGTTCACAACTTAATTAGAACTTGCAGTTTATGGCTGTGGGATTGTTGCAGAAAATACCATAGCAATAAAAAAAAAAATACTGCACCTGTTGAAAAGTGTGAAAAACTTATTTGAAACTTTCATCTGCAGTATTTGGTTTACCAGTTACACCTGAGGTACCAGCTAAAGCACCATTTAACTCCAGGTGCACATTGCAATGCCAAACAAAATGCAAATTAAATTATTTAATAAGGCAGGCTAAAGGCTTCTACCTGTGGTAGAAGCCAAGTGTGGGGAAGCTTTAGCTTAACCTTTAAATATTGTGGAAGGCTATCACCTTACTGTCTTTGCTATGGGCAATCTCAATGCAAAAAAACAATACAATTATCATTTCCACTACCAAATCTAACATCTGCAGTGTCTGCATTACAAAAAAATTACCTCTCTGTACTGAAGAAAGCAACATGCAGGTCTCACTGGAGATTCAGGGGCTTCTCTTTTACTCAAACCTTACAGACACCCTATTACTACACAGCCACATCACACCAACATAACTGACACCATGGCCATCCTCAAATCTTGGGTCCTCTGTTAAAAAAAAACAAAAACCAACACAACAAAAACCATAGGATTAACAGCACTGAAGGAAAATGATAGTTTTGTTTCCCCTTATCAAACTAAACTCATTTGCAAGACCATTTAGCTTACTGTTCTCATCTTCATACTCCACACATTTTCCAGTACAGGTATCACAGTAACTGGAGTATGTTTAAAAACAGAGTACTTAATTTTCAAATTATTTAAGTTTTCAGATAAAAAGTTTTTAAAAGTAGTATTACTTTTACTACTTTTAAAAGTATTTTTCACCAGAATCTACCAATAATGTATATGATTTTGAAAAATTTCGATGTGGTGCAAACATCCTTCCTACTCCCTGAACAGAACACTGTTGCTCTAAACTTTATATCCCAGTATCATTACTTTAGAGTTTTACTAAATGCAGCACTGTTTCCTGTATGTTTCTGTACACATCAGAACTTGGTTTGCTAAGTCACCTTAAAGATAAAATCTGAGCTGCTTACTTTCCAGGCAGTATTTGTGTGCTAATAATGCCTTTCTGCACACCCATTTTACTCTGAAGGAGTATTTCCTTACAGAGAAGCAGCATGTTTTATTCCTGGGCACATCTGTTTCCTACACTTAAACTACACTCTTGATCTAAAAGTGTTATCAACTAAATTTATGAAGCCCTTAAACACTAAGTATCTACATGAATCTCTCCTCAGCCCCTTAACAGAAGAGAGTGGGGAAAGAACACAGTGTGAAAAATAATGAAAGATCTTGAGTGTCAAAATAACTCTGGCAATCTTAAATGTCATAGTCTTACCTAGAAAGAAGAAACAGCACTTTCTCATTTGGAAGTGACATTAAAAGAAGGCAAGATGGCAAAAATTACAAGTTTTATTATACAAAAGATGATCCAAACCCATAAGAACTCTTCTACAGTTCTAAAAGTTTCGTTCTGCAACTTATACTTCCATATGCTTTTCCAAAAAGCCAAGGTAAAAAGCCTCATTAGTCCCATTTTCTTCTTAGCAAGAGTTTCGAAAAAATCAACCGTAGCTGCATCAAAATTTATTCTTTGTACTCCAGGAATTGCTGAAGTCTTTTCTTATGTTCTGTAGATACTTGTACAGCACTAGAAACAAATGCAGAACATTTTACATTAAAAGTAATACAGCACAAAAATAAAGTCTCATGCCAAAATTGAGTGTACATTGAAATCAATTACACTGAAGCTAAATTTTATAAAAAACCATCTATGTTCCCAGACAAAGAAGCATTTAACCCTTGAAACTGTCAATTCTTATCTTCAACAGCTTCTAAAAAATACCTATACCAGGAAACCTTGCCCATTTCCTTACCTCTAAACAGCAACTGATTAACTTGCAAGGATGGTTTAGATAAGAAAGAATCTCCTAATGTGATCCCTCCTGTATATTGAGCACTTCTATACTGAGGGACATTTCATCCCAGAGGGAGAGATGGGCAGATACTACAGGAAGTTTCAGTCCCACATATTCTAAGGCCAAGTATGGAAGTTTGCCTGCTGGGAGAGTGGCTGAGGAAGAGTTGTTGGACAAGGCAGCAACGGAATTTCATTATTTGGACCCTTCATAGGATTCTCTCTCTGCAGAACAATTGTCTCTAGTTGATTTATTTTCTTTTCAGCAGCTCAGATTTATTAAACAAGTGGTATTCATGAACTGCTTCTAAAGAGTTCATGAAAAGTCACTAAGAATAATTACCCAGAAATCTATGAATAATACATTTCCAAGGGGGACCATATATCTACACAGGAACTTTTTAAGGTTCCACAAATCAAAAATTACTAAAATACCACATTACAATAATGGCCAGAAGGTTTTTTTTTCCCCCTAAACTTCCCTTTTCACAGGTCCTACAATAACATTAATTAAACTAAATTTAATCATGAGGAAGTTCTTACTTCAAGTGTTCTCCAAAGACAGTAGTTATCCGGTATAGGGCTGTTTTCAGAGATGCTCGAAGTGCAAACCGTAGTGTTTTGTAGGATGTGTCCACCAGACTCCCTGAAATCCGGGGAGGTTTGCTAGAAACATGTGGCAGTTTGAAATGTCTGTCTACAACCTGATTGAGAAAAAGAGATTCCTGTCATCTCTTCAATTATTTCATGATGTAACTAGTGACATCTTTGTGTCAAATAAAGCAAAAATAAAGTGCAAGTTCAGAAATTCCACCAAGACACACAAAAGTGTTTTGGAGACTGAGCATTGCCCAGCCATCAACAGGAACACAGAACCAAGTTCTGTGAAATAAGATTCTCTGTTACTGAGTCTTCAGCTAATCACACCACAAACTGAAGGAGAAACACAATTCTGTCCTGTATTATGACTTGTTTATTTCACAAACAAGGGTATTGGCTTTTTTTCCCCCCTGGTGCCTGTTCTTGGAATAGATGACTTACATTGAAGAACTTTAATAACCTCTAAATTCTTTCCAAGAATCTCCATTAGGGCAGTGTAAAAATGGGATAGCCATGGAAATAAATCTGGATTTCTTAAAACACACATTACACAAACATCAGTAATTTAAGAGTAGTGTCTTAGTATTAGCAGAGACACAGATTTTATCTCCTGGGATTTGCAATGTCTCCAAGTGCTGCATGTTGCACCAGGAATTGTGTGCAACCAAATAAAGTTCCAACTCTGCAAAAGAAATTGTATTAGAAATGCTGCATCCCTGAAATAAACCCTTCAATTGAGCACACAGCAGCATTTCTTTAAAATTAAATATTCTATATTTTCTCCTTCTACATTTTAAAAAAACAACAGGGTTTTTATTCAGCTGTTTCATAGTGTACATAGTGGCAACCAGCTGTTTTGGTTAGATTAACTAGTCAGCAAGGTTATTATGTAAAATCAACAAAACTCCTCTTCTAAACTTGCCTTGCAGCAAGGAAAAGTTAACAGTTTTACCTCCTGAAGAGTCAGTAACGTGTTCAGGATAGCTGGCAGTGTAGTTTGGACAACTCCAAACTGGTCTTCAGTGAAAGAGGCTGCTACCAAGTGAGACAGACCTTAAAAAAAAATTAAAATCATTGTAATTAATGCTTTAAAGGGTGACAATTCAATAACAAAGATTATGGTGTTGCCTGAGGATTCCACTACTGTGCTGGAATTCTTCAGGACTTGCTGCTGTCAGCTGACAGTCACTCAGCTCTGGCTCCAGGACCAAACCACTCACTGGTTTGACAGGTGTGTAATAGCTTGAGGTTGGTAAAGCCAGAGAGATTCCATAAAAATTATGTGTGATTCCCATCTCCAGACTCTATACATCCCAAGCCATCACCTTCAATCTGACACAGCATGGCACATCTGCCATAAAACACATCACCAAGGAAACTGATCAAATTTGGACAAATGTAACAGAAGATTCTATCAATGCCAGTATTTACTCATGACTGAAGGAAACAAGAAAAATCCAAAATGTAACTTCATACTGTCCCTGTGCTTCTAATTCTCTGCAAACCAGCTTTTTGTTTATTTGTTAGGTTACTGAGTGCCTCCCTCAGCTCTCTGATAAACAGACTCAGAGCCTTTAGTCAGAAAAGCTGTTGGAAAAAGGCACCATACCTCTGTCACTAGAAAAAAATGTCAAATACATGGGTTCACATGAGAGAGAAGCACCAGAAATCAAATTTAGGAATCTGTACAGAACAAAGTGAGAGATCTCATGTGGGATCTCCAAACTAACAAGTGAATTAGACTTTAGTCATGTTGATGTCTGAAATGCAGTTGTGTTTTTGTCAAAAGCATTTCAAAGATGGGATTTTTTTGTTACATTTATAAAGCACAGAGCCCAGAGAGTTTTCCATGAACCAACAGAGTGGATCACCTGGAAACCACTTACCTTCCAAAGCCCAGATGTGCATTTGGGCATCAGAGAAGACAGCTTGGATGGAGGCTTCTGGGTGCTGAGAAGAAACCAAAGTGTTGTGAATGCACTTTATAAATAATATCACCAAAGGTCAGCAATCTTGGGAAATAGCCAGAAAAATCTGATCTAAAGAAGTAAAATTCTTTTTGGACAGGAGCTGCCCAAATTGCTACAGTTGAGGGGAGAAAAAATATGGACCAAAAGGATATATACTAGCTAGTTTTCAAGGGCTAAGAATTCTTCAAGCAAAATGCAGTTTCTAATCAGATGAGTTTTAAAAAGCATTGTTATTCTTATTTTCTGCAGGTATGGGACAATCCTGCTGTGAAACTCACAGCAAGCAAGAAGTTGTACTTATGGAAAGCCTTTGAGGCACAGGTTTTTAAAGCCATTACCTGTGTCTCAAACACAGGACCAGCCTTACCTTGCTGAAGAAATACATTATCAGCGCCCGTTTGGACAAGAAGTTTTTTATCTGTAAAGAAACAAAAGAAACAAAACCATATTTTTTTATGTGATATAAAAAACATATTTTTAAAATAAATCTGCATTTATTTAAGGCACAGTTGGCCCTTCTCAACCCTACCACCTTCACATTGGGCATTGGGAGTGGAGGGAAGGATTTGTATTATATAAGCCAAATGGAGAAGGAAGTTCATTCCATAAAGTGGAAAATTCTTCCAGAGAGGTATCACTTAAGCTGCACCCCCTGTGCACTGCAATTTTACTCCACCTGTTCTTGCTTGTTCTGAAGCCATGTGTAGATAAATCTTGGCTGCACTGCCTCGCTGCCAGTTCTTGCAGCAGAGAGCACTGGCAAGGATTCATGGTGGGAACCATTCATTTGCTGATCTGCAAGAAAAAAGTAGATTATCTTCAGAAAAACTGATTGCTGTCACTTTAATTCTCACAATGCAGCTCTCCATTGACAAGGCCACTACACTTATGGCTGTGAGGCTCAAGTGCTGTGGAAGAATCTCTACCTGAAACTGATGTCCACAGCTTTGGTCCCTTTCTCACGACATGGGGACTCAGGACTGATCCATGCCAAGGAGACTTTACATCCACAACTCCCATCTTGTAACTTAAAGAAGGAGAGCTGAAAGGTGAACCAACATCAGAGCCAGGAGACGTCTTCACAGGCATCAGGGATGGCTTAACCAGTGGAGACATGGAGGCTCTGAGGACAATGTTGGACCTCTGTGACTGGAATGACATGTCTTCTATCCCAACAGCTCCTAGTGACAAAGAACACACTGCATGAAGACAACAGGCTGGCACAATGACAAAGGAGATGGGTTTGTTATTTGATTGCCATTTCTACAACTTCTGTATCAGAGCTTTTATGAAAGGACATGGTCAGCACTCTGGTCTTGCAAAGAAGTACACATCAACATAAGCATGGAGGGTTCTCAAAGTTCATCAGCTTAAAAACAGCAAGTCATCAGAAGGATCCTTGTGGATTTATTTATTTTACTCCTGCTAGCCAACATTACAACACCCTGCTATATATGTATATAAAGTGGGCTCTTAGCCTTAAGTACTAGAGAAAAGGCTGTCCATGGCAGAATGAAAAGTCCTTCTGATTAGCATGTAAGAAAAGGCATGTCTGTCTCCAAATCCAAGGACCAGCAGCACTAGGAGAAACTCACCTGTGACACACCAACAGTGCCTGCAGTTGCCAGGGCACTGCCTGCTGAGGGATTCCATCACCTGGCAGCTTTGTGCTGACACAGCTGTGCTGCCAGCAATGATGCCCAAGTCTGGCATGTAAACACTCCAATGCCTGGAGGCTGCTCACAGCTCAGGAGTCAGACTGGGCTTTCCTCGCTCTACAGTGATATTAGTGAATCACACAAACATAAACAGAACCTAATTTTACCATCTTAAACTAATCATAAGAGCAGTTATGCAAATTACAGAGCATCTCTTGGCAAGACTTAAATTCTCCCTGTGCTGTGTTGAACCACTTACTGAAACTGTGATAATCAGACTTTTTATTCATGCAAGTATGGAAAAGATACTGTATTGAATATAATATCATGCAAGTAAACAAACTGAACATGATAATTGCAAGTTTTCTAGCTATTTTGGGAGTATTTCAACACAAATACATAAGATTAATTGGGGAAGGATCTTTTTTGTTTGTATTTATTTGCAGAAATCCCTCATTTTCCTCATAAAATTTAATTGAGGCTAAGGTATCTATTGCTACCTTCATGCTTTACAAACCTTTATGAGCATTTCCTCACATACCTGGAGTCTGTGGAGGTACTTTCAGCTCTCCCACTGGAGGCTTTGCTCTCCCATTTGCTGCAGCTGCTGCTTCCTGCTGTGCAATCAGCCTCTGAGTCAGGTCACTCAGGAGACTCAAACACTCCCGGGATATTGCAGTCCAGTTGTGTGGGTGCCCACCTGGCAGTGCACAGAAAGATCAGGGTTTAACCCAGCTGCTCCTCCCTGGATCTCTTCTGACAGTGCCCATGTGCTCTCAGCAGGAGCTTCACTGTCACAGAGCCACTCAGCTTCTCAACTGCCACAGGGCATTTGCACTGTGACAGCATTAACTGGCTTTCCCTTTCTTCTCATAGCAAGAGCTGTGCTCCTTACAAAATTAATGTTTTGTTACTGCCACCTCCTCTTACTCCTCTGCTTCTGTTGCCAGATGTTTGTACTGAGAGGAAGATGAGAACATGGACAGATTCAATGGATAACTCTAAAAAGACTTCACTGAAACCTGCTAAGCAAGGAGGCAACACAAGCAGTTCAGCCCATCAGATCTGAAATCACTGAACAGCTAAAATGAACAAATATCAGTGGCAATGGCAACACAGTTTTGAAGCAGTACAAACACTAGAATTCCTGATAAGGTGCTACAAAAAGTTCCTGAAGGCTTTTAAGCAGTTTTAATTGACCTCCTCTGCCATATCTGAATACAGGGAAAAGACTGTGCACTAATTGAAATTACAGCCAGTGTTTGCTCTCATAGCTGCAGTGGTGACTCAGTATTTGTGCCTGATTTCCCCTCACTCACACCTCAGCATTCAGCTCCATACACATCTGTTAGGTTATCCAGTCTGGACTCCCTCACAAGTGGTGGGAAGTGGGCCCTGCTTCCAAAATCCTAAACCTGTGCTTCCTTGTGGCTGTCATTTAAGTCCAACAGACACCACAACCAGTTGAGTTTAGCCGCTGAAACAATATGAATATGGATAAAAATCCTTTTGGAACAGGCACCACAGGGAAGAAGCTCCTGGCTCATGTAGCATACCTTACAACATTACATAATTTCTAAGAGCATTTGACTAATGATTTTTAAAAAGGAAACAACATTAAATAATTTTTGTAATTACCTGGCTGACTAAGGCTAAAGACTTCCTGTCGTCGAACAGGAGAATACTGGGAGAGTAACATCAAATCTTGTAAGGCTAAAAACTACAAGGAAAGGAAAATGTTTTAGTGCATGCAAAGTCCAATGTATTTCCTTAAAACATATGTAGTTATCCATGCAAAAATCAATCCCTACCAAAGAATGTGTTCACACTGGCTAAAACCAGTCATGTAACAGAAAGAGAATGGAGGCAAATCCTTAAAATCACTCTGGATGGGGCTGCTGAGCTATGAAGAGCTTTACTGATATGTCAATTCTCAGGAGTTCAAGATTTAATGCTTGTTTTATTCTAATAGCTCAGGCAGAAAGATACTAAGACACTAAAAAGTCTAAGAAAAGAACTGTTTTTGCAACCAGAGCTCAACTACAGCTTCAAGGGTCAGTGCCTTATGGGACCAACCTACCACAGCTTTTTCATGTGATTAAACAATTCACGTGCCACACTAAAAATAACCAGATTTCTCACAATATTCAAAACCCTACTATAAATTGGACACTTTAATGACATCTGAGATCATATATTAGATTTCCTCTTCCTTTAACTGTTTGTGCTCAACTCTTCCCCACCTATCCTCAGATAAGGCAGCAAAGCTTAAAAAGGCATTGCATTATTGTATCAGAAATCTGTAAAATCAGCAAAGGTGGATTTTGCATGTGCAAGAGAATATTCTTATCTTTCCTTACATAATACCTCCTAAATGAGGTCTCCAATTTCTAAGTGTTATATTCAGTAAGTCCTATTAATGATTACCACAGACCAAAATTCCTCTTCTTTACTCACAGGTTTTAAGTAGCTTTTTACTAATGCCTTTTATAAAAAAGAAACCGAACTTCCAATGTAAGTATGGATATATTTTTAATTTCAAGAGAGAAGACAGATGTTAAGAGCTCAAATATATGTTGCAGGGACAAGATGTTGAGAGCACAAAGGTTTGAGAAAACACCTGCTTATGTGCAAGGCTCAAAGTTGAGTTACAAAAACTTGAATGCCACTAAGCTGTTGTTTTTGCATCAGTACACACTATGACACTTCTGTTGCACACAGATCTTACCTCTAACTAAATGAATCTTCAGCTCACAGTAACAGCATGGTGAGCACCAGCAGATGTCACTACTAAACAAATTTTCATCATTAAATGCAACAGCCTGTGAGTGCTCTGAGGCAGCTTTTCAAGGGAGTGACACCCCAGAGAACAGAACTGGTACCTGGAAGATGTGACTGGATGCTCTCTGAAAAACACCTTTCCAGCACACAGGGGAGGGAAGAGGTAGGAGTTCAATTACCTTTATAAGGAGGGGAGGATTGCTGTTTAAGATCTTGGGCAGGCACTGGTCTGTCTCCTGAGCAAATGTTGGTTGAATGGGAAAATGATGACTCTAAATAGAAACATCAAAAGTTGTGTTATACAGAGGAAAACACTTAGGAAAGACCAGTAAACTGGCCTGCAATTTCTAACACACAAACAAAAAGAGTTTATTCCTTTCATTTAAAATTGAGAAATCTTAGAAAATTCAGATATCTTTATCTTCAAATGTGCTCATGTGGGCTTATCTTACAATTTATTTCCTGACTTTTCAGTTAATACAATCCAAATATTTTAAAACAACTTTGGAAAAGTTTTAGCTCATAAAAAAACCCAAAACCATGTGGATAAACAAATCTTTTTTTGTCAGCCAAAAGGGCAAAGTCCACTTTATACTTTCACAGATGATTTCTTTTGTCTTCCACAGTTTTATAAGCAATACTGTAATTAGAGATGTTGACAAGGTGTTCACTGGTGCTTGTTATTACCCTTTGAGCAGGTTGCTCACACCTCAGAGCTGTTGTCATGCTTGACTCATTGTTGATCTTTTCTCCATGTAGTCACAACAACTACACCTTTTTAATTAAAGCTAATTAAACACCCCAACAGCACTGTATTTGCCATTTCATTCCATTAATACTTTGTACCAATACACTGACCAAGGATTTAAACCTCACTTTTTTTCCTCTCTTTTATCATGAGTCTCATAGTGTTTTAATTAAAAATAAAATTAAAATCAAGTTAGATTAAGAATTTTTTTCTCTCTAAGGAAATACTGGAAACAGAAGTAGAGGAGTAAGAGGAAGTGGCAGTAACAAAACATTAATTTTGTAAGGAGTACAGGCCTTGCTATGAGAAGGAAGGGAAAAATCAGTTAATGCCAGGCCTCTCTTGACTATTCAGTTATCAGTTCCTATCTGTAGTGCATGCTGTGAAAATCCAAGAACTCACAATGATTTATTTCCTAGGCAGAACTGCTTTTGAAATGGAAGAATTATCTGTGCCACACTGATGATGTAACTTGAGCACTGTCACAAGTACTGACCTCTGTGGCATAGATTTTGAAGAGCAGCCAAGCAATGTACCAGGTCATCAGAAGAAACACACCACTCAGCCAGGTGTGGTAAAACAGGGAGAGATCCAGTAAGCCACTCAGAGTGTCAAGAGGATGTAATTTACTGCAGATAAAATAACCAAGAGATATAAGTATTTTAGTATTTTTATTAAGAAAAAATTAATTAAGGAAAATAAATATGAAATAAGTAATAATGACTGCAGTTTTAGTCAATTAAGGTATTCTGGCTTCCCTATTTTAAAACAAACAGCAGTCATAAAAAATGAGGATGTTCCCCTCCCCCACAAAAAAAACCCCACCACAGCAAACTAGATAAAACCAATAGATGCAGTCTGGAGTCTTTACCCTTTCTAATACTTTACAGACTTACAGAAAAAGAAAAAAAGGTGATTTCCTAATTACTATCTTAATCACAACCTGGTTTCTACAAGGGGATGCTGGTTCCATTAGGGTTCATTTCATAAATGGCCAGAGCTCCCCACATTCTGTGTGGGGAGACAAAGAACTGAGTCCTGCTGCCAAGCTGCACTTCCTCAGCAAAGGAATCTCTCAACAATATTCCAAGTTTCCAGCACAATGTCCTCCCTACCTGTCTGTATGAAGATCCATCGTGGTGCATATCCACACCTTTGGGATGTAACCTAGGGGGTCAAAAAGAAACTCTGAAACAAATACAATACTACAAAACACACACAGTAGGCCAAAAAAAGAAGACAAAAATAGAATTCATGCAGAGACAAGAGACTGGTCTTGTAACTCACATGGACAAGGAAACAATCTGCCTTTGGGGTTACTTTGTTTTAAGCAATAGAAAAAAAGAGAATGATAAAAAGGCTTCAGGTTAGCAGCTATACTATATAAAAGAGATGTAAACATTCTCTTTTATTGCTGCTTCTCAGCAGTGAGTTAATTGTGTTTCCTCACTAACAAAAGAGGGTTAATAGTAATTTAATATTAATTTTCACTACAGCCCAGGCAGTAGCAAAGTGCTTTTAAAGACTTAATGGAATCTGATCTAAAACCAACATATTTCTAATTTATCCCCTGATGTAAATAAAAGGATAATAACTCTTGCATATTTTGACATCATTTGGGAGGATAATTACAACCCTAACAAAGAATTCCCGATTTTTAGATAGTCTAATACAAGCATCTTCATCAGCTCAGACTTTTTTTTTCCACAGACCAAACTCCATTTTCATATGGGAGGGGAACCATCCTGCCTTTGTTTCCCAAGCTCCCTCCAAATAATGTACAGGGCACTTGAGAGCAAAGCCCAAGTGTTGATCTTTGCCAAAAAAAAATGGGATGATACAGCAACATTACACACAGTGAGGTCCCCTCCACTGCTGGTGTGTCAGGTTCAGCTCTGGGACACATTTCCACTACCAGGCAATGGAAGGAGCCTGATGATCAAAGTTTTCAAACACAGGAATTACAAATAAAATAATAGAGAATGTCAGGAACCCTTACCAAAAAAGTAATATGTGACACAGAAGTTTCTAACAAAATATAGTGATTCCACACAACTGTGTTTTATCAGGAGAGGCAAAGATCTTCTGAAACGTAAATACTTGTATTGCTAAAACCAAACAAAATAAATAGTTTAGTATTCTACATTCAGAACAAATCAATGAAACAGTTAATAAAATTAAAATAAAAATAATACAATAAAAAAGGCCAAGCTACTTGAAATCCTGAAGTCTAGATCAATTAAAAACTTAATTTAAGGTAATTCCAGGTGTTATATTTATTAATTATGCTCCCAATCTTCCCTGACATTTTATAATCATGTCTAGTTCTTATCCTGTTTCCTGCTTGTAGAAGTGAAAACAAAGAATAGAGTAAATTGACTCAATACACAAGGGAACAAACTAGAATCACCCTGTCTAATGTAAAATAAAGAAAAAAAAAAAAAAAACAAAAAGGGCACATTTAATCTACTAGGTTTCATTTACATTCTAAATGTTCAATTAAAATATAGGGAAAATTTTGACAAGCCTGACTTCCACAGTCAGTAATCATTCAAGCAGCAAAACCAGTGTAACACTGATGCTTTACTCCAAATAGATAAACTCTCTCTGTTTCCAAATGACTGAAGCAACCCAGCTGACAAATGAAACCATGAAAATGAAACTATGCAAATGCAACCAAAGTGATTTAAGTTTTTATTTTACTCGGTTGAATTAGAAAATAAAAAAAAAAGAAAAAAAGGAAAAACAAAAACAAAAAAAACACACCAAACAAACAACAAAAAATGGAGAATTAACAATATTGAAATAGATTTTTTTTAAATATTCTAATTACAGCATTGCCAAAATGCTGCTTGGTTTGCTGATGAACTGAATGGTCAGCATAATGCAGTACACACATTTTTCACTAATACAACCAACCTTGGTTAAAGACATCTCTTGCCAAACTGGTTGGACTGGGTCAGGCTGGGAGTGAGGCAAAGTTAATGGCTGCTGTGAGGCTGCAGCAACAGAAGTATTTTTAAGATGATGTTTCACACTGGTACAGATTTCTGCAGGACTCCTCCAGAGGAATTAATGGAATTTCAGTTTCCATAGTGCTGCACACAGAGAAAGGCTTTGGATGTTGAGCTCTAAGCAAGATTTAATGCGCTGTTTAAACTTGAACTGAACTTTTATTTTTTAACTGTCAAGATTTTCAGCTTTTAGGTGAAAACTTGTTGTCAGTTCCTGAAATTGATACCCAGTTTGTGCAAGTTGTCTTTTTCCTGTAGTTCAGCTGCCCCCTCAGGAAGCTTTAACATGCATCAGAGGGGTGCAGTCTGAATGTTAAGAGTCACAGCATCCCAATTTCTGTGTTCATGTAAAAGGAGCTGAGCAGGAAGGAGTAGGATGAACACTGCTGGCATTTAAAGCTGGCTGTACACTTCATCTATCAGTGACAGCAGCTGCCATACTCATAAATTATCCAGGCTTTTTTGATCACTGTTTCACTTATATGTCTTTTTACAAAGATGCTTAAACCTCTTACCTGTATGATTGGAAATGGCAAATAATTCATGTTGTTGATAAGATAGAAAAGGCTGTAACTGTATCCCAAGAAAGCTCCAGAAAGTAGAAAGAAGAGGTGGTACTCATTTAGGCACATCTGAGGAACAGCATCTTCTAGGCTAAAATAGAAAACTTAGAATCAATTTGGAGTCCAAAACAAAAAGCTGTTCAAGCCTTAGGAAAGTCACATCAGAAGTTTGATTTTACTTTTCTGATTAGCACATCTGATGATATTTCAGTAAGTTTTTGCTAAAGTAGTAATCCCACCACCTGTTTTTGTAATTTATACGTGAAATATATCCCATTAACCAAAAGACCAAGACCTAGTTCAACAACCAACTTGTCAACAACTTTCCATTAAGAATTAAGAATGATTTACTTTTTCTGGTCCAGTTATTTCTCTGTGCATTGTAACATTTACAAAGAGAGTATTTTTGTCCTTTAATAAAGGAAATCAACATGTAATTGCTGGTTTTTGAGAATACCCAAATTCTTGGGATTTTTTTTTTTTTGAAAGAAACGATCAGTAAATAAATTTTACAATAGAAGTTCTTTGTTTTTTTCTTTGACACACACAATTATACCTTTCTGAAGGCGTGCAGGACACAGCAAGAAACTGGAACCTCCCTTTTGTCATGACTGTAGCACACCAAGCAACCAGCATTCCCATGATAGCATGAACAAAGGAATGGATGACTTGCTGAGGGTGAATAATTTTTCCTATCAGTGCTAATCGAGAGCATGGTATTGATGGCACAACTGTAAATAAAAGCAGAAAAATCATTTTCACTTCTTACTAATAAAATCTTTCATTAAAAAAAAAGAGGAAAAAAACCACCATTGTCACTAAAGAATTTTTCATAGTCAGGATCAATCACTAAATTAAAAATGATCATCCTATTTAATTAAGGTATCAAAGACAGTTCAACAATTTACACAACCCACCTGCATAAAATTCAACGTTGAAGATGCTTATTACTATTATCACCACAGACATCAGGAAGATGCAAAAGATGACATAGGAAGTATAAAAATCATTGAAAGAATCTGAAAAAATAAAAATATTATTGTTCAGAAAATTGCAATAACACAGCAGCAACACATTAAGTAACAGAAAAGAGCATTTAAGCAATGGACAATAATTCACTCAGTGCTTAAAGGCGAATAATGGTCAATGGGCTTTCTAATCCCACATGAGGTCTGCCCAGCTACACAACATTTCTGCACAAAAGCATATATAAACCCCATTAAAAACTATTTTACAGCCTTACAACTGCTTCTCTTGTAAGTGAACACTCAGAAGTTTGTTTAAAAAAATTAAACTGTGGCTCAAATATCACCTTTCCCTTCATTTAAGAAAAGCTACAGCCATCCAACCACACTAAAGGGGAATTTCTTACAGAGCGGTACTTTTGGGCTTTTCTATTTTCAAGGGAGGAAGGAAGTCAATTCTCTGTGCTTGGAGTAGCTCAATTATCCCAAGCATTAGCTTCCAACTAAAGACATCTCAATTTTCGTTGTAGGCACTCAGGAGAAGTTACTATCACCATGCAGAGCGGCTGCTTCAGGAATTTCTCTTAGGATTCAGTGCACCACAGAGAAAACTGAAGCTGTTTATGGAAACAGCAGCTGCACAGTGTGGAAGGGGAAGTGTGTCCAAGGACTCAGACAACCAAAGCACTTAACCTGTTTGTTTTTTTTCTTCTGCAAGGGATATACTCCTAGGAACTTGCAACATTTATTCCTACTTAGGGTAGACTGGCTGCTGTGGTTGCAACACAGAAACATTTCAAAGACCAAAGACTATTCAAAATACAAGTGTAACACGATGCCACCGTCAGTTCCCGTTATCTGGGAATCAGCCCAAAACAAGAGTGTAGAAAAAAACCCAGAAACACAAACACGTGAGAGCAAAAACAAGAAAACGCGGCCGGGCACCTACTCGAGATCCAGCGCACCGGGTGGAACGGGTCGAGGCCGCTGAGGACGATGAAGGCCGCGGTGCAGACGGGCAGCAGCAGCACGGACCAGGTGACGGCGGCGGCCACTCGCCAGCCCAGAACCTGCGGGGACACAGCGTGAGGGGACCGGGACCCGCCAACCCAGTGCCTGCACGGTGACAGCGGGAGGAGGCACCGAGACCCATCAGCCCAGCGCCTGAGGAGTGCGCAGGATGAGGGGACCGGGGCTCACCGCCCCAGCACCTGAGGGGAGACAAAGTGAGGGGGCCGGGCACCGACACCATCCGCCAGCCCAGCACCTACGGGGAGACAGCGTGATGGAACCCGGACCGGGGGGGATGCGCCGCCACCCGCCAGCCCAGCGCCTGAGGGAGCGCAGCCCGTGGGGAGCGCAACCCGAGGACCAACCTGCCGGAGCAGCACCCGCTGCCCGCCCGCCGCCGCCGCCGCCTCCATGGCCGCGGCCCGGCCGCCCGTTCAAAGCCGCCGCCCAACGGCACCACGTGCCGGCCTCGCGCCACTTCCGTCGCGCGCCCAGGCGGCAGCCAATGGGAGGGCGCGCACGCCCGCTCTCCCCGCCCCCGGGAGTGCACGGGTGACGTCACTCGCAGAGAAAACTACATGTCCCGGCTTGCCCCGCGCGGCGATGGCGGCCTGAGGGGGCCTGGGCTTTCCTCTGTGTCTAAAGGGCCAAAATGCAGTCCGAGGCGGCGAGGAAAGAAATTGTGACATTAGTCCACATTACGTCCGTTTATTTACACTTTGAAAGCTTCCCTGGCGGCACCCCACCTCAAGGGGGTTCAGTCCTGTCAGAAGAGAAGACCATGCCTTGGACCAAACCCTTCCCATAGTTTTTGAGCATTAAGATGCTTTGTGCACAAAATAAGGATCTCACATCGCCTTCAGAATGCTTTATTCAGGGGCAAAACAGTGTGGCGAGCATAGACTGAATTAAAGAAAAAATAAAACTAATCCCCCCCAAAAGCAAAATAAAAGATAAAAAAAATCCCAACCAAACAAAAACAGCCCCTTTCATCTCCAGACTGGGATCGATGGTTCACTCTCCTCCTGGAAGCAGTGTGACTGGAACCTCCTGTAAGCATGGAGATGTCCATATGTCCATGGGACATCACTGTCCGTCCAACTGCAAAACGTATCCCTTGTCCTTGAAGTTTCCAAGGTCTTCAGAGAAAAAATAATCTAAAATAAAACTACTGTATAGATGGAGAAACTGGTGCTGTCATCTGAAAGAGAAATAACTCCAGTGAATATTTCAGCTCCTCAGCAGAGGACATAATAGGGCACATATTTAAGTCTCAATACTAAAATCCATTACTGTCATATTGATTCTTATTAGGCATCTGGAATGAAAAACTGATTCTGCAGGAGGAAAAGCCACTAAAATAGACTTGCATTATTGAATTGTGTAATTTTTTATGTGCCTTTCACTAGGCACATTAGGCTATTTTTTAATATTATTTATTTTAAATCTAATATAGCTTCGATTCAGTACATACCCTGATTTTCACAAACACACTTGTGGCTGGCCTTGGAGTGGCCTGGCCTTTACATGTCTATTTGCCTGTTCCTGGACCTCCCACACACAATTATCCAACAGAATTCAAATGTCATCTGCTGCTGGCAGCAGTCCTGGATGCCAGGAAGCAAATGCTCAAGCTATCCTACAGAAGGAATGCAGTCCAGAGGGATGGATGGCTCAGGCTCTGAGTCAGCCCTGCCCAGAGCCCACACAAATGTCCCCACACAAGGCTGCTGCTCTGAAACGCTGTCTCAAACATCAAGGGGGAAAAATCCAATCTCATTTTTATATTAAAAGGAAAGAAAAACTGGAATGTAACAGTTTATTGCTTAAGTTTCACTTGTGCAGAATAAATTCAAATAAATGCTTTTAGGTTTTTGTAAGGGGGGAATGGCTTCTGGGACTGAGCATATTATTTATTTAAACGTCAGTTTCTTTGCCAAGGGCAATCCTCAAAGAAAAGAAAGGTAACAGATGTTTGTTCCTCAGTCTTTTCAGTTTTTACCGCTGTACTTAAAACTTACAACTGAAACAAAGTTAATAAATATATACTTATATATAGAATCCATTTAGCAAAATTAGTCTTTTAAACCCCTTGCCATTCAACCGTAGTGATGGGGAAAAGTTTCAAGATGTCTGTGATGACTGCAGGAAAAAAAAAGTTTAGATTGGGTTCTTACCTAATTATTGACTCTTTGTTATTACTGTTGTTCCATTGTGAGCAGGGATTATAGGTGGAGGAATATCCAGCTCAGGGGCATCAAAAAAGTATGCCTACATTATCAGAGAAAAAAACTATTTAGAGAGAAACATACACTACTGCCTCATCCCAGCTCTTTCTTTCCACACCCATCAAACACAGGTACAAACACAGCACTGAAATGGCAAATTTAAATCTTTTTCTGTTTTTACCAGATTAGAAACGGTCAATTAAATTAGTGCTCTGAACTGTACTTTAAAATTTAACTGTTAGCAGCCAAGGCCTTTAAAAAAGACCTGGTACTGGAAAGGGTTAGATTGCAGATCCAGGGAGAGTTGTGTTTTGCTGTCAACTCCCTGCACACTGAGCTGTGGGGAACCAGATCCATCTACTCTGGAAGCTGTGGAAACTGAGGCCTAGCAGATAGCCTTCCACCCACTGCAGTAAGGAAACAAATAATTTAAGTGTGCATTTTATGTTTCAGTGGCCTCAGGGTCTTCTGTTTTCTAACACTTAACTGTGTATGAAAACATAAACCTGCTAAAACTCATAAGCACACACTTTATATTAAACAGTTAATCCTTCTGAAGGACTAAGCATAGTACTCATTGGAATAAAGTGCAATTGGATACTATAAAGATTAATGCTTTGCTGATACTAAGATGAATTCCAGGTAAATTCATGACTGTCCTGTGGAAGCTGGACTCGATGATCCTGATGGGTCCCCTCCAACTTGGAGATATTCTATGACTCCTTAATTGATTACTGAATTTATTACCAGCACTGTCAGGGTCACACTGGCATCAATTTTTGCTACATTTAAAATAACTGTCATTTTTACATTGGAAGTTTTCCAGTGACCAGCCAATCCTTCCTTCCCTTTCCCACAACATGCCACCTGTCCTAGGAAATAAGAGATTAGGGAAAAGGAATGGCAGTGTCCCACCAAACAGCCAACAGAGAGCAGGGCGTGCAGCAGCAGGATGGCAGCCACGGTGGCCACGGCGATCCTGCGGTTGTCGTCGCGGACCGCGGGCCAGAAGGTCATCACCAGCACGGAGCCCGAGAGGCACAGCGAGAACACCATCAGCACCCAGCGCACCACCTTCTGAGGGATGATCCACAGAATCTGCAAAAGGCAGGAAAAAGGCTGGCAAAGAGGCTGTGTGCTCTGTGACACGTCATGGCTTCCAGCTGATTTGTGCAGGAGTGAACTCACCCTGCCTTTGTCTGATACATCTTTGTTACTGGAGGAAATAGTAACAGCGGAGATGAGCTTTACTCCCAGACACAAGAGTGAATCCTAAATTATGCCACTCCCTCCAAGGACTGTCCCCAGCCAGAGCAGAGCCCCTGTCAGGGAAACTTGTCCTTGGAGCCATCAGCACTGCTGTCCTGCACAGGTATCTGATCCGTGGGGACACAAACATCCTGATTCCCGAGGCTGCCTTGGGCTGCCTGCCAGGCTCACCAGCAGCACCTTGCTTGCTTTTGCTGCCTCTGGGGAAATTATGTGTCCTGGGCTTTTCCAGCACCCCCAAGACACCTTCACACAAGACAAGCTTCAAGAAAAAGAGCAAAAAATTCTCCCAGCCTCCAAAATTTCACCAAATATCAACAATATTATAAGAAACAGCAAATCTTCTCAAGCAGGACACATGAGAAGGGCACTCTAGCCATACATACCGCTGTGGGAATGTAAATGAAGAGGGAGTAGCCATACACACACACTATCTCCAGGAATGAGTAGGAGACAATGTTCATGACTTTACTGTTCCTCCACATCAGGAATCCCCAGAGAGCAAGGGGAACAAGCCAAGCGTACGCATAAATCGTTGTAGCTGCTATGGACACTGGAAACACAACAAAAGGTTTAATGTTCTACTTTCAATCTGCCAGAATCCAAGGTGTAGAAGCATTCAGCATGAAAACTAGAAAGCTAGCTGTGAAGATACTTCCAAAAGATGAAGTTTGAATTATCAATAAACTGAGTACTTTGCATTTATATCTAGTTTATACTCAGTACTCTGCCAGCACTTCAAGTTAGTTTAAAAGTACAGACTTCTGAAAAAAATGCCTAGGTGATTTCAATTTCTTTATTACACCTGTGTACAAAAAGTTGTCGATTTCAGTTGAAAAGGAAAAGCCCCAGAGGCAGGAAAAACTTAGTTAAAAATAGAAATTCAGCTACTAACAGCTAGTGTCAAATGTGAAATTATTCAAGTGACTGCATTCCCAAATGGCAATATTCTTTCCAGTACACTAAGGATTTTGGAAACAAAGAGAAGCTGTGTTCCTCTGCAGGGACAGCAGCCTCCCTCATAATACAAAGACAGACACACACAAATGGGCTCCTCACTCTGAGTTCTTTGGGAACAAATCAGTTGAGCATCTTTTGCTTATTTTTGAATTTGCCAGAAGGTAACAATTTCCAGCCCTTGGTAGATGATATGAATGATAATCTGATCTGGTGATTTTCTGCCTGAGGCTGGCAGGTTTCTGGGAGGCCACAGATCCAGGAAGGCCCCCACCAAAGCACCACAGAGGCCAGTGCTGGGATTTCACTTTCTGTACAAGGAGGCATCCACTAAGGCTAAAAAATATTAATTACTCCTGCTTGGTCTTCTAAAACCCTAAAACTAGCTTATGCCCTGAAGAAACAGGGTGCTGCCAGTCACAACCCATTTTAAGGGCTTGTTTCACTTATTGAAAAATTTAAAGACAGCTATCAATCAAAAGACTGTGCTAAATCACAGCCATGACCTGGTTTTATATAACTTCATTTGCACATTTAAAAAAAGACACCAAAAAACCCCACACAAAAAATAAAAAACCCTCAGAGATGACTACTTACAAACCTTTTCTGAACTCAGGCACGTAGTGGTACGTTGGTTTGCCCAGATGGATGAAGAAATTTGAGAGATTGCCACTAACAGCAATGGCAAACACAAGTGTAGCACATATCCAAAATGGACCTTAAAAGGAAACAAAATCAATAGCACCTCCTCTGCTCTCTTGCTTTCTCAGGCCAGCAAGTAAAATGAAATACAGACTTAAAATATTTAGCACAGAAAACAACTTCTTCCACCTCATACCTACCATAAAGGTCAGGATTGCTGCGGATATAGAGCCTTACAAAGTTCTTCCCAGGGACTGGGAACACCGACCCTTTGATTCTGTCCAGGACCTATGAAACGTAAGGATTTGTCTGACTGACAGTGCAAGAAGGAAAAAACCTGAATGGATAAGGCATAATTCAGACAACAGTTGTCCTCTGGAGCAGAGTATTATTAACCTGGTATGTGTCCACATCGAAGAAGGTCTGGTAGTACTCAAAAGTCCAGAAAGGGGCACTTTTCTTCTGTCCTGCAAGCAGCTGGATGGGGGAAAAGGCAACATGGAAAGTGTTACAAGCACACAATTTATGCATTACTAGCTCATTTACACAGTAGTCACACGATTTTGGTACCCAAACTGAAAACAAACTCAACAGGGTAGTGCTTCCTATGGATTATGTAATGGTTTCCTCTTCCCCCTCCAATAGCTGTGGGAAGCCAGTCTCTTATCTCCCTGTAGGCAGAATCATAGCCTAGGTTCTAAAGAGCAGCCTGTTAATACCTGCTGCCACATCATCTGGATCACACACCCTCATCACCATGACAAGTTCCTTTTGCTATCAGAACCATAGAATGGCCTGTGGTTGAAGGGACCTTAAAGATCATCTCGTTCCAATCCCCTGCCATGAGCAGGGACACCTTCCACTATCCCAGGTTGCTCCAAGCCCCATCCAGCCTGGCCTTGAACACTTCCAGGGACTGGGGCAGCCACAGCTTCTCTGGGCACCCTGTGCCAGGACCTCATCTCCCTCACAGGAGACAATCTCTTCCTAATATCCAACCAAAACCTCTTCTTTTTTAGTTAGAATCCCTTCCCCCTTGTCCTTTTCTCTCCATGCTCTTGTAAGAAGCCCCTCTCCATCTTTCTCACAGGTCTGCACCAGCAGGGGTGAGAGCATTACCTCTGTTTTATCAGAGTCATCAGTGCCCAGTAACTCATCATCCTCTTCCCTCCCTGGCTCCTGCAGGCGGCTGTGCTGACTCTTGGGGATTTCCACTGGCTCATCGATGCTTATGGTGGTGGCATCAGGATTTGCTGCAAGCAAATTAGCTGCATCGTCAAATTCTGCAAATAAGTACATTACAAGACAAGCAATGATCAAGACACTAAAATTTTTGTTCTCATGGCTCTAATAAACACATAAAGACCCTGAGACAGGATAACCACTAGCTTAGGCATGTTGGGTACGATCTGTTTCCTAAAGCCCAAACTAACACGGATCAAGCTGAACATTTAGTCAGTCAACAAAGTGTGAGTCTGCTTTTCCTGCCAATCTGCCTGCAGGATGTTACACTGGCACCACTGGAGCCTGCCTTCCTGCCCTGCCAACAGCTCCGACCCGAGGGCCAGCTCTGCAAGGGGAGGGGAAAGCCACCTCGCTGAAGAAATGGGTACTTTTAATATTCTCAAAAAATTTATATGAGATTTTTAATGAAGAACTAAGGAAGTCTGAAACCGAGGCCTTTTTCAGGTTACAGAGCGCTCTGCCCCTTTCCAGCTGTCACTTGCTACCACAAAGGATTTCAGCCCACGATTTCAGCCAACACCGGTTACATTTTTTAGCTCGCCAGCAGCACAGTTTCATCTCAGAAAATTCAGGATACCTGACCCCACAAGCAAAACTCCCAGGACGTTTTTATTCCGCGAACGCTCGGAAACGCTCCCAAAGCCTCCAGCGCCTGACGGCTCCCCCAGCTAGGGCCCAGCGCGGCGTCCGCACCTGCGACATCGCCTTTACCTTGGAATTTGAGTTCGTCCGCCGCCGCCATTCACCCGCCTGGATGAGGATCAGCTCCCCGGGGCTCGACCCTCCTGCAAGAGGACAGGGGCAGCGCTGGGACGGGTCCGGTCCCCTGCCCTGAGCAAGCGCTGCTGTGCCCCGCGGCCGCGCCCGCTGCGCCCCCCGCGCTCCCGCAGCCCGCCCGTACCCCGGGCCGGGGCAGCCCCGCACCTCGGCACCGCCACGGCCCCGCACCCGCTCTGCTCCCTTAAAGGCGCCGCAGCCGCCGCGCGGCCGCAGCCAATCAGAGGCGCCTCCGGGCCCCTCTGCCCCCCGCCCCTCGAGGCGCAACAGCCCCGCCGGCGACGGGCCCAGCACCGACCAATCAGAGCCCGCGCGGCACTTCCGCGTGCGCGCCCGCCCGCCCCCTTAAAGGGCCCGCCGCAGCCCCAGCGCCGCTGCTCAGGTGTGGCGCGGCCGTCTGTGGGAGTTCGGGCACGAATATACAGGGACTGTAGATAATCATGCGCTTTTACATCTGTCATAAAGGTACACTGCATGTTTTGGAAACTGAGAGTTTTATCAGAGAATCACAGAACGGCTTGGGTTGGAAGGGACACTAAAGCTCAACCCCTCTGCCATGGGCAGGGACACCTTCCAGTGTCCCAGGTTGCTCCAAGCCGCGCCCAACCTGGCCTTGGACACTTCCAGAGGTGGGGCAGCCACAGCTTCTCTGGGCAACCCGTGCCAGGGCTTCCCCACCCTCACAGGAGAGAATTTCTTCTTCATACCTACTCTAAACCTGCCCTCTGTTGGTTTGCAGCCATCCCCCTTGTCCTGTCACTGCAGGCCCTTCTCAATAGCCTCTCTCCATCTGTCTTGTCTCCCCTCAGGTGCTGGAAGGCCACAGTTTGGTCACCACAAAGCCGCCTTCTTCTCCAGACTGAACAATCCCAATTCTCCCAGCCCTTCCTCACAGCAGAGCTGCTCATTCCCCGTGATCTTGGTTGCCTCTTGAGGCCTTTCTCCAGCAGAGTCATGTCCTTCCGGTACTGGGGACCAGCTGGATATTATATATTATATACTGGAGTGTATGTATATGTATACGTATACATATACATAATCTTTCAGTCCCAAAATGCCAAACTCTGGAGTGCAGCAAAGCCCCAGAGCAGGCAGAGCAGGAGGAACAGGGCACTGTTTGCACAGCATCTGCATCACCCCAAAGCCTCAAGCACCAGCACTGTAGTCTTTACTCTGGGATTCAGGGAGAACACCCTGATCCAGCTCCTCTCATTTGTAAATACAGACCACATTTGTGGAGAAGCCTGACAGCTCTGCAGTGAGCACCACACATCCACCCTGGCTGCACTTGATGCCTTTGGTGCAGCTGGAGGGACTGGCTGACAGGATCCTTGCTCACACACGGGCTCAAGTGCAGGGAGAGGACAGTGTGCAAGGCAAGGCAGAAACTCAATCAAACACGTGAATGTTTTCCCTCCCCTTCACCCTCTACCTTTGCCCTTGCCTCACACTGTGCTCCCATCGTGAGCGGCCAGACCTCTCCACCACGATGCTGGGCATCAGGATGTTCCTACAGAAAATCCTGATTCTTCTGCAGGTTACTCTGTCGGTTGTTGTTGGCAAAACACTGATGATACTGTTCCCCAATGCCATGAAAAGATACATCCTAAAGATGGGCGAAAAGAGCAGAATGAACCGGAATCCAAAGTTCAGCTACGAAAACTGGGGCCCGACTTTTTTCAGCTTCAAGTACTTGCAGTTTGTGCTGAAGGTGAAGTGGAAGAGGCTGGAGGATGAAGCCTACGAGGGACACCCTGCTCCCAACACGCCTGTGGTGACCCTCAGCAGGGAAGTTTGCCACGTCCTGGATTTCATGAAAGGTCAGTGATTGAGCCACAGAGCTGGGTTGGGTTTGCTGACAACATAAATGAGGAACAGGGACAGGCTGCTGGCACCTGAGCGCATCATGGGCAGACCACCAGCACTCACCTGCTGGAGAAGATGCAGCACATTTACTCCACCTTCTCCTTGATTTTCAAAAATAATCTGCATTTATCACCCTGTCTATACTATCCCTTCACACCATTGAACTTTTTCAAGAGCTGGCTCTGCCTGAAAACACTTTTTGCTGAAAGCCAAAGTAATAATTTGTTTTAAGGAGAGAAGCCCCAGAACTGAACCACGTGCAGTGACTCCTGAATGCTGGCTGTCGTTCTCTGTCCATACAGAAAATTCCACACCAGCTCCCTTTGCCAGCCTAAAGCCTAGAAAGCACACAGTGGGTTTTTCCAGATCCAAAGTGGCTGGGAATAAAGCAGAAGTAGCTGCTTTGTACTTTGTCCGCTGCCTCCCACTGAGATCTCACTAGAATGTGGAATTAATCATTAAGCTGCAGCCTCCATCCCCACGGGAGGGATTACATCCTTTTCTCACTCTGCATTCCTAATTGTATATAGATATTTAGGTAGAAAATGGGCTGCAAATGTGGAGAAGAGATACATAGTACCTACAGGAAGGTACCACTGTTATTTAATTCTTTAGGATGTAGATCTGTGTTAGAAGCAGCTTTTAAGTTAAGCCAGAAAGATCTTGAACAAATTTAATGGAATTTAGCATAACCAGACTAAAAGAGGTGCTTAAAAATCCTGCAAGCTCTCTTAAATCAAGGTCTTGCAAGCAGATGCCAACACCAACACAGTACTGTGTTAATTTGTAAGCAAGATACTTATGTCAGTGTAAGGTTAGTTTAATAATAACATATAACCAAAGTTCTGTTTGGACAGGAAATTGCAGAAATACATTGAAAGCATGAAAGCCTATGATGCATGACTGAAAAGTCTGCAGTTTCCCCTCAGCTCAGCTTGAACTGACACATCTAAAAAAATCAGGACATGAAAAGGCACTGTCCTCAATGCCCAGCCCTGAACCCCTGTCCCTGGATAACCCTGCAGAAGGCCATCTTTAGTATTTTTGAAGTTGCTCCATACTAAGGATCTCAGGGAGGGGGAGATGCCCATTTTGGGTCAGTTCCCTATCCCCAAAAAATGTTGGTAACTTTCAAATTGGCTCTTGTGATGAGGAAAAGAGAAGCTGTGTGACTGCAGGGTGCCTCCTGCCTGTACTGGGCAGGGTTCTCTCAGGTAAACTCCTTGCTGGATGCAGCACAAATCACAGCCAGGCTAGGAAAAACACCTTTATGCCTGCTTTGCAGAGATGCAGAGGTTCTGCTGCTGCTTTTACTGACCTAGGAGTTTATGAAGTGACTTAGTGTTGTCTAGGAATCTCTGCACCACAGGATCAGTTCAGTGTATTTAATTCTGTCCTTGCTCCTTTTGCTTAACCACAAAATTTCTTTTTTTTTTTTTTTTTTTCCCAGATAACCGACCGTTAATCCTGAATTTTGGAAGTTGCACCTGACCTTCATTTATGCTAAAATTTGATGAGTTCAACAAGCTCATCAAAGATTTCAGCTCAATAGCAGATTTCCTTATCATCTACATTGAGGAAGCTCATGCAGTAGGTACAGTACGAACACCACAGTGATGCCAACCACGGCTTCAAACGTGCCACTTCCTTTAGGGAAAAAAAAAAATAAATGTGTGCTAGCAAAGGAGGGGGCTGTGAACAGGAGAGAAATCTTCAAATCAAGTGACAACACCACATCTAGGCACCACTTTGGGTCCCTAATTCTCCTACTGAGTTACTCATGTGAAGGAAACTGTTGTATCTTTAAAAAATTGCCTCTCAGTGTTAGTACAGCTCCTTTTGGAAAGAAGAAGAAAAGATATTTCATAGAACAAAAGTTAAGTGTACAATACAGAAAAAAAAATTAGTTTTTAACATTTTCCAAGAACAGAATGCAGACTCGTTTGAAAAAATTAGCAAGCAAACAAACCATACTTGTTTATCTACACTGGATTCTGAGTGACATACTGGCACTGGTTTTATCCCAGGATTAAATGTTTTTCTAAAACCTAACATTTATAGTTTTCTAGCAATATGTCATTTTCAGCAGCTGAGAATCAGATAATGACTCAGTCAGTCATCAAAGCCTTTTAATAGTTTCTACTTTACTGGGAAGAGTTGTGGGCAAGTATTTGTTTGCATAGTTCTGAAAAACAAAGGTGTGTCCTGGCTCACATTTTGCTTCTCAGAGACCTGAAATTTTGGTTTATAGGCTTAATGAGCACAATCAAGCAGAATGGACAACACTGACAAACCTTACCCAAACAGAATATGTGTTCCCCACCTGGTGTCTTCCTAGGGTCCATTTCTGTGGGAAAATTTCAGCTAAAATCCATCAAATATTTCTGAATCCAGGGCAAGAGGAAAATACAGTTTGATGAAATTAAAGGGAGAAAAAAAGATCTTGGGACCACTTATTGGAAAGCTCTAGTGCTGCCATAGATTGAGGGAAGTTTTCATTTCAGGGCAGGTTTTGATGTTAGGAATAAACTGCAAGATTCTTTTAACCTAGTTTTGGGACATGACACACAGTACATGTCCACCTTTGCACTTATTCAAAACCTTCATTGCTAAATCCCTTCCTCATTTGTTTTAGATGGATGGGCTTTTAAAAACAATATCATTATTAAAAATCACAGAAGCCTTGAAGATCGAAAAATTGCAGCACAATTTCTTCAGAAAAATCACCCTCTATGTCCAGTGGTTTTAGACACTATGGAAAACCTGAGCAGTTCAAAATATGCTGCACTGCCAGAACGACTCTACATGCTTCAAGGAGGGAAGGTCATCTACAAGGTAAAAAATATCAGTAGCAAAGAGCACAGTATACAGATTTTTAAATTTCAAGGTAACTTGAGACTGCTTTACATTTAACAGTCAGTATTCCATTCTGTTTGAGAGCTAAACATTTCACAATGCACTGTAAATGTGGAGAGAAATGACCATGCAGCAAAACCAGTCTGGGCCTTTATAATGTACATATTTGATGTACACCTCAGTCTTGCTCAAATATTTATCTTTTTGCCTAGTAACCCGAGGTACATCTAAGCTGTGAGATCCAGGAACACTTCCCACCTCCAGGATCCAGACATTGGCTCTGTCCCAGTGACACAGCAGGGTGTAACCAGTGCATAACCATCTCCCATGGATGGCTCCAGTGGAAAGAGAGCTCAAGGCACACCTGCCCACAGTTCTGGTGCAGCTGCTGTGCTCTGAAGAATTTCTGCTCTGTCTGCTTGAGCATCAGTGTGTCATTTTATTGCCTTTGCAGGGAGGAGTGGGGCCTTGGAATTACCACCCCCAGGAAATACGTGCCATCCTGGAAAAACTGAAATAGAAAAAGAAGAGGACTGACTTTGAAGTAAAAACTATTTGGATAAAGTAGTTCAAGAATAATTTGTCACAGACCTAAGTCTAAGGAAAAAAAAAAAAAAAAATTAAAAACAGCCATAGAGACAAGAAAAAAAAGAAGAATGTTGTACGTGCATGTTAAGAGCATCAGGAATGAGGTTCATTATGTTTGTCCAGAAGCTTTCAGGTGTCATCCCTGCAACACCAACATCTGTTCTGTAGTAACTTACTACTCTGAGACCACATGCAGTAATGTGGGAGCTTGGTCCATTTGAGTTCTGGATACCAATATTTACACTTGTAAGGAATATCCTGCAGGATAAACTTCAGGGTGGTGACATTTGCAAGAGTCCACTGGCATGCAAAACAACTGACTTCACATTACTATACAAATTGCACTTGTATATGTAAAATATTCCCTTTCAATGATTTCAGGAGGCTTCTGAGCAAGACAATCCCTACCAACATCTGTTTCCATGAGTATTTGTTATGATGGTCCCAGCATAAAGCACTGGCGGCTGTGACCTGATTCTAGAAAATATTTATAGAAACAAGGGATTGAGCTACAATTATTAAAAGTCTATCAAAGAACTTCAGTTGGCTTCAGATTATTTCCCTTTCTGCCCTGCCTCTCTCCCTCGGGATATTTCTAAGCATTAGCAGATATTTATATTCATTCTAATAATCTCTGTGATCAGAAATTTACCAATTTGAGGACTTTTGAAGGACTTGTTTGACAGTAGGAAGTAATACATCCCACTTAAGTAGCGAACACTTGTTTTTCTATTTAACTCAGAGTGCAAGGGAAACATTTTATAGGAAAATGAATTTTAATTCATGTACTATGTAAGCCTGATATAAACAGGCTACCTTAAATGGACTCAGTTATGCTCAGGTGCTCTAGGCTGACAGTTTAGGTTACAAAATGAGAAAGCTGTTACAACAATTAACAACAGCACTGTGTTGTGGTTGGACTTGATGATCTTAAGTCTTTTACAACCTAAATGATTCTATATTCTCCTATTCTATTCCACACATTAAACCAGCAGGGAATACATACCACATCCATATCTTCAAAAATCACTTTAATACAAGGTTCTAGTAATAAACATTCTCTGCAGTGCAGCTATCAAAATGTAACTTCCTTATAAAAAAATAAAATGGAAGGCCCAAATTTCAGCTGGGTTCAAGTGTTGTCTGCTGTGCCCTCTGCCATCACCCGGTGCACTGACACAAAATGATCAAAGGCAGATTTGATGATGAAACGCAAGTAAGTGGCTTGGAACTCAGGAAGCTGCAGAAGGAATAAAAAAAAGGTGTTATTGCATTCCCTGTAGTAACAAAATTACCAAATCACATTTGCAGAAGTTTGTTAAATACAAGGATCTGGATATTTCAGTGTCTCTTTTTGAATTGCACGTAAATCAAGTTCTTTGACCTGCAACTCAAAAAATAAAAAATAAAAAATCCCACCACCTCCTGAATTCTGCAGCCTTAAAGGCAGCAACTGAAGGAGGGAAGATTGCCACACTTCTGGAAAGGGCCCTTGCACCTTGTGAGGAGCACTAGGCAGGTGCAATTTCATAGCATAATCTACAGAGGAGCAGCTGGAAAGTGCAATTTCACACCACAATCTACAAATTCCTCTCCTTAACACCAACTGAGCAATAATTGTAAATAAAGACATGCTTGGTTTTTTATGGTTTCTCCCCACTTAGTCCAGACATGCCATTTCATGAAGCACTACTGATGTACACTGTAAATACTCACTGGAAATTCTTCCATTTGGAGCTGTCCTTCTCTGTGCTGCAAATCTAGAAAGCACATTTTAAGGTAAATAATGAAGACTAATATGCAATGCTGTGAAGTTTTCACTGGACTGAGAATTCAAATGAGTTTAAAGACTATGAATTTACACTGCATATAGACATTGTTCTTTTTTATTTTTACAGGTGATTTAAGAGAATACTTTTTTGTAATACCCCAGTGTGTGTGTGTGTATCTATATCCCACTCACTACAGTGTTACAAAAGGTCACCCAAGAGGCACTAAAAAAAGTCAATCCCCAAACCAAACAATGCAGGAAATGGCACTCTATTATACTAAGTAAGCCTGTTTTTAATTTTTGGAACATAAAGTGCACAAGTAGTGCTTTTAGCCCTTATACAGCATTTTACTCTCCAAACTCCTGCAGAAACCAGCAGTGTTAACAAAATTCACCTAAACATGACGGTTACATTAATGTCTAATAAAATAATCATCACACCACTTTACTCAACAAATAGATAAGGGCCTACAGTGATTCACTGAAAAAGACCAACATTGTTCCCACAAAACATCACAAACTCAGTCTTACCTTTTTCAATGCATTGTTCAAAACCCACAGGGTCTTTAGATGTACTTCTTTCAATCCTTAAGGTCCGCACTAAAATATATATAATTTGAAATATCAACACAAGTTCAGATTCTTTATCGATAGTGATATTTATTTCATCACTTTACAACTACAAAGCACTTTCAGAGCATTAACTAATTTATTTTTTCTCTAAGCTATGGGGATTGTGCATATGAAGGACGGTTGCTTTGTGAAAATGAATCTTTATCCAAAATTAAATATGTAGTAAAATGTTTATGAATCCGTTAAAAGGGGCTACATACAGACTATAACACTACTGTGGGAACGTCCATTAAGGCAGACACACATTTGAATATAGCACATATTACCTACTGCAAGACACAAAGTCTTACCCAAATAACACTGGATGGCGACTTTGCTGATTTTTACACATTTGGGAAAACCAATAATCAATTCCTGTGGGAACATGCCTGTCGTCGTCCAAAATGTTTTGGAACTTCTGTAGAGAGAACAGGACAAAAAAACCCTCAACTGCAGCTTTCCATCTATAACCATCTTGAATGAAATTTATCACACAAAAATATGGAGGGGAAAGGGGTGGAAAAGGAAGGGGTGGAAGAACAGGGAAACGGTGAGGAGGAGAGGGACGAAAAGGAGGAGGGGAAAGAGGGGCAGAAGGTAAAGGGCAGGTATTTTTATTTGGGATACTTTCAGCGGTGCCCTGTATAAGGACGGGGCTGCTCTCCGGAGGTATTTACACCTCGCCCTGCAGGCTCTGTACCCGGGCGGCCCCACCCAGTGGCGGTGGGCCCCGCGCAGTTCCACCCTGAGGCGACTCCAGCGTGAGGGCGAAGGGCCGAGCCCGGGCCAGCCCCGGCGGGCTCCGTGCGGGGGGAGCCGCTCCCGCCGCCCGCGCCCCCGCCCGGCCCTCACCCGTCCGCCACGCTCTCGGCCGGGTGCTCGGCATCGCTGGACGTGGCCAGCACCACAGCGGCCCCCGCCGAGCTCCGGCACCAATCGGCGGCTCTCATCGCGCGCGGCCGGGCTGCCGCTCCCGGGCAACGGCGGCCGCTCCCCCGCCACGGC